>WTXK01000056.1:0-193165 GCA_025769895.1 Lactarius psammicola | reverse complement strand
CTAAACCCTAAACCAGGTCCTAACCGCGGAGAGGGCTCAGTATTGGTGACGTAATTTTCAGTGGAACGTTGGTGCCTGTGCCTTGTGCCTGGGCGTCAATCTAGTACCTGGATCTTGCCAATCTGATCTGTTCCTGATCTAAAGGGCTGATCTGACTCGGGGAATAGGCACAGGGGCAGGGTCCCCGAGATCAATATCTCAGGGCCAGGTACGTTGTCACGGAATTATTATTGGAATTCCTTACCCCATGTGATAGCGGACTTGGAGTGGGTTATCTTATAGCCGGTTAGTACTCTTAACATCACTGTCTCTAAGTAATGGGATATTCGAGCGACTTACATTGCTGTGATGCGTACTGTGCAGGTTGGGGTCAGTCCCGAGTAGATTGGCGATTGATCCCCAGCATAAGTTCCTGCATGTGACCTAACCCCAACAGATTTGCGCCCCAGCCCCAGTGGCGGGGTTTTAAGTATGATTTCACTCTGAGTTTCAAAGAGGGCCTGATGAGCATTTAAGCGAAAGGGCCAGCGTTGAGTATCCCTCACCGCTCTTGCCCTCAGCTCAGGTGCTCACTCACAACCTCGCTTCGCTCGGTTGTTCGTTCGCACCACCCTAAACCCTAAACCCTAAACCCTAAACCCTAAACCCTAAGGGTTCTAAGTATGATTTCACTCTGAGTTTCAAAGAGGGCCTGATGAGCATTTAAGCGAAAGGGCCAGCGTTGAGTATCCCTCACCGCTCTTGCCCTCAGCTCAGGTGCTCACTCACAACCTCGCTTCGCTCGGTTGTTCGTTCGCACCACCCTAAACCCTAAACCCTAAGTAAGAGGATTCAAGTGACTTACATTGCTCTTGATTTTGCACTGTGCAGGTTGGGGTCAGTTCCCGAGTAGATTGGCGATTGATCCCCACTGTAAGTTCCTGCATGTGACCTAACCCCAACAGATTCGCTCCCCAGCCCCATCAAAGGCGGGGTTGCATGATTTCAAACTGAGATTCAATAGAGACCTGATGAGCTATAACAGCGAAAGGGTCGGGGTAATGTTTCCTCATTCCCCCCTTGTCTCTTTCTCTGTGGTCGCTCACTCACACCTCGCTTCGCTCGGTGTTCGTTCGCTCCCACCCTAAGGATCAAGTCTCAAGGAGACTACCATAAAGAACGCGCAGAACTTTACGTCACTACCCTGGGGGATCATGACATTATATTTGGCACAGATTGGCTCCATGCGCACAACCCAGAAGTAGACTGGGCTCTCCCCCAACTAGCCTTCACCAGGTGTCCACCAACATGTATGTTGACCAAGAAACCACTAGTTATAACATCAAGGAAAGCACAGACACGCGCTACTACAATAAATGCCATATTAGCAAAAGAAGATGACCCAGAACAGGAAGAGGATACATTTTCAGAAGACGCCATCGACTCTTTCCTACACATTCACAGTTTTCTCAAATATGACCACTTAGCCATTCGTGCAAAGACAACAACCAGTACAGAAATAGCGGCCAGAACAGCACCTAAAACCTCCACGGACCATATCCCAGCACAATTCAAGAAATACTCTAAAGTCTTTAGTGAGGAAGCCTCACAACGTCTACCCCAGCACCAGCCTTGGGACCACGCCATCGATTTAAAGCCGGGTTCAGCAATGAAGAATTGCTCCATTTATCGACTTACGCCAAGAGAATCAGACGCCTTAAAAGAATACATCACAGAACATTTGTGGCGAGGATATATACGCCCTTCAAAGTCACCTATAGCCAGCCCTTTCTTCTTCGTTGACAAGAAGGATGGAAAACTACGCCCTGTGCAAGATTACAGGGGCCTCAATGACATTACTATCAAGAATGCGGCGCCATTACCATTAATCCCAGAACTAATAGACAAATTGCGCGGTGCCAGATACTTTACCAAGCTAGACATCAGATGGGGATACAACAACATACGAATTCGCGAAGGAGATGAATACAAAGCTGCCTTCAAGACACCCCTTGGTCTATTTGAACCCACAGTCATGACCTTCGGTCTCTGCAATGCCCCTGCCACCTTCCAGACATTCATGAACAATATATTCGAAGACATGGTGGATGAAGGCCATGTAGTAGTCTATCTGGACGACATTTTGATCTTTGCAGAAGATCTCACCTTGTTAACCAAGCTCACGGACATGGTCTTGTCAAAGTTGGACAAGTTTGACCTATACCTCAAGCCAGAAAAATGTTCATTCGCGCAAACAACAATTGAATACTTAGGAATTGTTATCTCTGAAGGCCAAATAGCTATGGATCCAGCCAAAATAACTGGCATTACAGGTTGGCCACCCCCCAAAACAGTTAAACAAGTCCAAGCCTTCTTGGGGTTTTGCAACTTTTATCGACGATTTATCAAGGACTTTTCCCATATTGCGCGACCACTTTTCGAACTTACTAAAAAGGACTTCC
This sequence comes from Lactarius psammicola, assembly GCA_025769895.1. Taxonomy (NCBI): domain Eukaryota; kingdom Fungi; phylum Basidiomycota; class Agaricomycetes; order Russulales; family Russulaceae; genus Lactarius; species Lactarius psammicola. Next base: position 190,724 of record WTXK01000056.1, on the reverse strand, counting down.
CCTTTGTTTGGGGAACAGCAGCAAACACAGCTTTCCGCACCCTGGTTACCGCCTTTACCACAGCACCAGTGTTGGCGTTACCAGATCACAGCAAGCCATTTCGCCTCATCACAGATGCTAGCGACTTCGCCACAGGAGCAATTTTGGAACAACCAGACGCGTTGAACAGGTGGCACCCTATTGCATATCACTCCAAGTCCTTACAACCCGCGGAAAGAAACTATGAAATACATGACAAGGAACTTCTGGCTATTATTCGGGCCTTGGAAATATTCCGCCACTACCTAGAAGGTAGAGAAGACACCTTAGAAATCTGGTCAGACCATGGCAACCTGGTTTATTTCGCCACAAAACAACGCCTTACTCGACGACAAGCGCGTTGGGCTCTCTTTTTATCGCGCTTCAAGTTTACAATTATCCACAAGCCAGGGACACAAAACAAAGCTGATGCACTGTCCAGGCGTACAGATCATAAAGAGGGGATAGCACCCGAAGATAATGATCGCGTGCTCCTTGGTGATAAATTTTTTGCAATACGTGCAACTCGCCCTGTAGGAATCAAGATAGATGGAAACACAGTATTACGCCAACAAATTAAAGCAACCCAAGAATACGACAAAGAAGTCAGTCAAGCACTAGAAGTGATCTTAAAGAATGGCCCAAGAACCCTCACAAAAGGCCTAGAGGATTGGAATTTAGAAGATGGAATCATCTTATACAAAGGACTGGTTTATATCCCAAAGAATGAAGAACTACGAAGAAGTATTGTCAAGTTACACCATGAACATATCGCTTCAGGACACCCAGGAAGATGGAAAACCTATGAACTGGTGTCAAGAGATTTTTGGTGGCCAGGAATATCCACCTTTGTCAAAAAATATGTAGACGGATGCGCTACATGTCAAGCTACAAAAATAAAACCAAGAAACCAAGTACCTTTGCAACCAAACCAAGTTCCCGAAGATATTTGGGGAATAATCACCATGGACTTCATCACAGACCTCCCCACTTCCCAAGGATACGACTCACTATTTGTTGTGGTCGATCGCCTCAGCAAGGCCATAATTATCGCGCCATGTACCAAAACCATCACAGCAGAAGAAACATCCAAGTTATACATAGACCAAGTCTGGAGACGCACAGGCCTACCAAGACAAGTCATATCAGATAGAGGTCCACAGTTTGCGTCAAAGGTCATGCAAGAAATTTGGGGAAAATTAGGAGTCAAGTCCACAATGTCTACTGCTTTTCATCCTCAAACAGATGGAGAAACAGAAAGAGTCAATCAAGAATTAGAGCAATACCTTCGTGTCTTTTGCAACTTTCAAGTCGACAATTGGGTAGAGCTAATACCCTTCATGGAATTTGCGCACAATGCAAGACAGCACAGTGCTACAGGAAGATCACCATTCGAAATCTGGTATGGCTTTAAACCAGAGTTCATCCCACCAGTAAACTTCGCCACCAAGATACCCACAGTTGAAGAGCGCCTTCGAGCCTTGGAACAAATCAGATCTGAAGTCACAGCAGCTCTAAAAGTAGCTGCAGAAGTTATGAAGAATACCCGCGTATCCACTGCTACCTATGAACCTAAACCAGGAGACCAAGTCTGGTTAGAAGGAACCAATGTCCACACTACCCATCCAAAGGCCAAGTTGGCCCCTAGACGACATGGACCATTCAAAGTATTATCTTGTTGGGGAGTCAATTGTAAACTCCAACTACCAAAGTCATGGCGTATCCACCCAGTCTTCCACAACTCCCTTATCTCCCCCTATAAAGAAACCACAGCCCATGGGCCTAACTTCACCAGACCACCCCCAGAAATAGTCCAGGGAGAAGAAGACCATTATGAAGTAGAAACCATCCTCCAGTCCAGACTTTCGCCCAACAAGAAAGGAATACAATACCTAGTCAAGTGGAAAGGGTACCCAAGTTCAGAAAACTCCTGGTTACCAGCGTCACAAATGAAGCATGCAAACCTACTAGTACAAGAGTACCATGCAAACAACCCAAGAGCCCCTCAACCAAGTAACCTTAGAATGCTGTCGGCGCAGCAAGACCTTAAAGAGGGGATACTGTCATGAACCGTCAAGCTTAGGTTATGACTCAAGAGTTCAGGCCGGTCCGGACCGGTCCGGTATTATGTAATCAACTTCCTAATTGGGAAATCCGAGGTCGGAGTTTGAAATTATACTCCGGAGGTCACGTGATCTGTCACGTGACTAGTTCCTTGTAGAAGGTTCTACCACCTTCTACAGAGTTCTACCAGTTTCCACAGAAGAACTGCGGAAAAGGTCACCAGGTCTCAGAGAGACTAATGCCATTGGATGGTATTTATAGAGCTTCTACAGGCTTCCAGGACATTCCCAGAGAGACTATTGCCATTGGATGATATTTATAGATCTTCTACGAGTTTCCAGAGTATTCCATTATGTAAACACCATGTAGCCAGGTATATAAGCTGGCGCAATACAACGGACAGTCCCTCAGACTGTCCACTTGTGAACTCCCATTTGCAAGCCTCATAGTCTTCTGCATTGCTCATCACCATTGATCTGCTCTGCCTCCTTGCCCTCTTGCATCTGTCTAAAGTCCTCCTCTCTGCTCTTCACCTTGCTCTTTTCTTTGTCCCTCCTATCCGTCGTCATATCCCTAAGTGCCCCAAGTTGCGCCTGACTTACTACTAGTAAGTCATCACATTCGTGGGTTGCACGGGCAGGTTCGTAACACATACTCTGTTTGTGCAGAAAAGGGGTGAAGGGGGTAGGGCATGCACTTATGAGGGAAGGAGGAGGGGCATGCCAACTAGGGTGCAGGGAGAGGTACTATTTGTCCCCTCTCATGCATTACATGGGGTGCGTTATTATTTTTACTTATTTTTATTTAGAATTTAATCTATTGGAAATAAAATAAAAGATAAAAGAAATCAAAGAAAAAAAGCAGCCTTCAATTCTAAGGACACAAAAATTCAAAGACTGTTTGTGTGCCTCCTTCAGTGCACCACCCCTTCTTTGTGTGCCCACTGGGGATTGACTTGGACCAAAAAAAAAGTTCATGTAATTTTATTAGTTAATACATATATTTAATCTTGACTAAATAGGATAAAAAAAAGAAAAGGCAAAAATAGGAGTTTAAACTGGGAAGGTGCCTGGGCCGTGGGAAGGATGTCATTGGATGCTTTGATGAGGCTTGCAAGAAATATCACGTGATGAGTCAGGTGACATGTTAGGGGTGAGCTGGGCCTGCTCGGAGTGTCGGTCCGTAGACTGGAAACGGTGACTGACGTGTCAATGCAAGCGTCTCGTCAGAGCTGGCCAGTTGGGGCTCATTTAGCACTATCGAGGCAAGGAAAAGAAAATATGTTGGATCGGTGAAACTTGAAGACGGTTGAATGGGCATGATCACGTAAAGGCAACCGGTTTCGAGGTCTCATGCGACCGTGACACACGGGCGTCTCTCTGGCAATCAGCCAGACTTACTACTACCTTTCAACGACGACACACCCTTGTTTTGCTTTTTGAGCGTCCTCACGACGCGACATTGCCCTCAATATACGATACGCTCTCGTTCACATGGCCTCTAGAAATATCCAGGGTTTGTAACAATTCGTCCAACCTCTTACGCGTTGTGTACGTCGCCTAACCTGCCTTCATATACCACTAGCAGCCCCGTCTGAGAGTTGGGACGACGACTTTGTTTTCCAGCGAGCGAAAGACCGCCCCAACATTCGGAATGCCGATTCTTATGAACCACAGTGGCCAATGCCCACCCCCAAAGACTGGCCTACCAACATCCTTCACACACGCCCTTCCGCGTCCTCTCTTTCCCAGCTCGACGGTCAACCACCAATCGCGCGACTCAAAGAGTGGGCCGAACCCGGTCCCTCTACACCTCCGAAGCACTCTATAGTCCAAACCGAGAACTGGGACGATGATTTCGAGGATAAGACCGACTCGCCTGCCCGCCAACCAGCTTCACGACCTCATCATAAGCGCCCCAAGCTTCCCGAAATCCCCTGAGCCCGAGAATTGGGACGATGACATCGACGCTGGCAAGTTCGTGTCCCCCAAGAAGGACCCAACCTGGGACTCGTCGGATGAGGAGGATGGCCCAGAGTTTGCTGACCAGGAGGAGGACAAGACCGTCACCGCACACCCTCGTAAGGTCACCCTCAGCAGGTCTTCTCCCCCGCCCCCCCTACCCCAGTTACCACTTTCCCCAGTGCCTCCAGGAGAGGCTTTCCCTGGCTCTCCAACCATGTCTGTTTTTTCCGTTCCCTCGGGACGCGACTCGGCTACGTACTCATCTGTGGCGCATCTTCCCTTGCGTGGGGGTGCCTCTCTCACCATGCTACCACCTAGCCCGCCGGCCCAAAAGGGACGCAGGCGCCTACGGAAGAAGTCACGCCCTCCTGACAACAATGTTTTCGAGCTCCTTGACAGGGAACAAGACTCTACTCCCCTGCCTTCTCCACCCCAACCAACCACCCCAAACCCAGCCCCTGCAGACCTCCCCCCTTCTGAATCCTCCTCCAATAACCCCAGGTCCTCCATTTTGTCCCGTATCGGGTCTGTCAAAAAGTGGGGGGTCCGCAAGAGACTCACGAGCCCTGGCCCCAGTGATGCCGTCGCTGCGGACGAGCAGCCTGGCAGAGACGCGACGCCCCGCGCCGCAGCATCGCAGTCACAAACGCCATCCCGCACGCCCAGCTGGTTTTTTCGGCCTTCCGATACACCCGAATCGACGCAGGGATCCCCGCTAGGGTCCGCCCCCCTTGAGCTTAAGCACGAGCGGAGCTTCAGGCATCTCAAGGCGTTCGCTCCCGTCGACTCGCCGACCAAGACCAAGCAGGGACGGATTCTAGGCGCCATGCTAGGTGAACGCTCGCACGACCCGGGGTCTGCTTCGACACTGGAGGGTTCTCCGCCGCCGTCACCGCGCCGCCCCCGCCGCCCCAAGTCGATGCAAGTCCCTACCAGGGCGCCCCAATATATTCCTCGGCAAGCGTCATATGGCACGCGTTCCATCTCGCGCTCTACATCTCGCACCAGCACGGAGGACCTTGGCCGCGGACGTGAGGGCAAGGGAAAGGAGAAGGAGAAGGAGAAAGAGGAGGGTCACCGCGGGTTCATGAGCGGCGTGCGCCGTATATCGCTCGTATCCGGCAAAAAGCACAAGCGCACAAAGAGTTCCGGTTCCACGACGATTGAGGATGCCGACGAGCCACCATCACCAGCAGTTTCCGCAGATTTTACCTCCTTCCACCTTGGCCGTGACCCCTAGCATCGCGGCTCAGCTACTCCCACCAATCGAACTACAACCACCATCGCCACCGCGGGAACAGCTCGGCGACGAGCCGCGGAGGTCGATGGCATCGGAACGTTCCGTCATTTCTACCTCGGAATCGCTTGTTGCTGGCCTCGAATCGCTGCTCCTGCAACCTGCTGGGGAAGCAAATTCTTTAACGTCGCCACCATCCATCACTCCGAAACCTTCACCGACTAAAGGCCCTGGCTCTCCGCAGTCGGCCTCTCTTGGCCGCGCCACGCAGCCGCCTCCCACGATCACAGCCACGGGCATCGTGCCGAGGAGGAATTCCCTGGGGGATCTGAAGATACCTGCAAGAATCAGCCAAGCACAGGTGGGGTTGAAGAGGGATTTGGGCATGGTGCGGGAGTTTGCGGCAGAAGTTGAAAGTGAGTATTTTAATTACTCATCCGGGTGCAGCATGAGGTGAACCAATGCTGGTTTGCAGGACTCAAGGAGCTTCAAGGAGTCTATCAAACTCTCACAGTAGAAGCCCAAGCCGTTCTTCTCGAGCCCCCGCGAAACCCGCCGGCTTCCCGCACCACTTCTCCCACATTCTTCCCCTTACCCCGTCCACGTTCGCGAGCGCGATCTAACACTAGCCCAAGCCCTTTTGTCGAGATCGCCGATTCACGAAAGCAGTTTGCGGCTTCTTTTTTTCACCTAGACCACAAGTACAAGGTCTCATGGGAATGTGCTGAGCTACTTATCGAGCTTGGTGGGGGACCTCCTGCCCCACTATCGCAGCCAAACTCGTCCACGTTGCCTTCCGCGCAGCAGCTCATGCATCCGGGCGAGTCGATCAGCGGCCCAAGAAGTCGCGAGCGGGCGATTACCTTGGCTGGCGATGAGTCCGCGCCGCCTCTGCCCATGTCAATCGCTAGTCCCTCGACGAGCACCTCTCCATCTGGCGAATGGCGTGGCTCCACGGGCCGCAACGACCTCAGCCAGAGGCAACTCTGGCTCTTACGCGATATGCTCAACAAGTCCGACGCGTCGCCCACGATGCTCGCCAGCCTTCAGACCCTCGAAGAAATTCCGGTTAACCGAGGCTGGCTCTGGGGCGAGGCGACGAGTAGCACGATCACGCTTCCATCCGAAGAGTCTGGACGTAATGCGTCGCCCACAAAGAAACGGCGCTACAGCCGGCTGGGGATGAGCGGCCTACGCGACATGCTCCGCTCGCTGACGCGTGGCCACCAGCCGCCACCCGTGCCTCCGATCCCATTCCGCCCCGCCTCGTCTGCATCGACGAGTGCTTCGTCTTCCTACGACGACCAATCCATCCATGGACAGAATCAGCAACACCCCGCCACCAAGAGCACCACAAGCCCCGATGCAACGCCGTCCGTCCGCACAAGCTCGCCCTTCGGCACCGCTCCCGCGCTCACGCTCAAGTCCCCTCGCCGCCCATCAATAGCGTCGATTTTCCGCTTTGCACAGAAAAGCAAGCCATCTCCGCCCGCCGCCGAGTCACATTCGCGGCCCCACGAGCATTCCCGCCCCCCGCATGCGCACATCCTGCACTCGTACAGCAGCAGTTCTGACCTCGCCAGCCGCAGCGGAACGCTCGATGGTGAAGACGAAGAAGGGGAAGACGAAGACTGGGATCACATCGACGCGGCGGAGGACCTTGACACGGCGGTGCGGGTCCTGGGGCTGCCATCGAGAGAAGTTAACGGCACTGTGACAGTGCGCGGGCGTCGGACGAAACAGCATCAGCAACATCAACACCCACATCGCCCCGAGACCAGAGGCGAGCACAAGCATAAGGCATCGCCGGTGACAAGGATTGCCGCCCTGGCGAGCACGTCTCAGTCCTCGCTGTCGCTCTGGGCCGACTCGCCCTCCACCGCCTCGCGTTCGCAGGTCTCGCTTGCCGCTACAGCCTCTCCCCCGACGACGTCCTCCCCGCAGCCGCGTACCCCACCTCTCCCACCCCCATTGTCGCAGGCGACGTCATACATGCGCCCAACGCGCTTGTCGAACGTTGAAGAGAGTGCCGAGGCACAGCTCGACGGCGAACAAAGCTCGAACCACAGCCTGCATGTACAATCACACGTCTCGACGAGCGCGAGCACCAGAATTGTCAACGGCAAGAGCAAGAGCCCTCACCGCCCGACGATAGCCGGGCCTTCTTCCGCGTCGTTTGCCCGGCGCGGCAACACCCTGACTGGTTCCGTGCGCTCGGTACTGCCCCCAATGCCAATCCTGCAGCAAGACGGTAGTTCCGGTGGAGACAAACAGAGCGTGGCATTGTCTCTGACGCCCGAGACGATCCGGCCGTTGCTTGAGAATGCGCGCAAGGTTCACGCGATGTGTACCGAGTGCGTCGGCGAGCTGCGCGCTTTGCTCGCTTCCAGGCCGTAGTCACAACCCCCCGGGTCGCGTCTCACACTGCGTACCGTCTCTTCCTTTATTTTGGTCTCTTCACTTTTTTTCTTTCTTTGCTCTCAGATCCCATTCTTGTCGTCGACCGCTATCGCACTCATTATCGTAATTTTCCCGGATCTGATCATGTACGCGTACTCTGCAATCGCATCGCATCGCATCTGCATCGCACCAAGCTGGACTTTTTTGTTTTGTGTTTTACCTTTTTTTCCACGTTTCCGACATTAGAGTCACTCACCTCATTCATAATAATGGTTTTGACGTTAGATGTTCATTAACGCACATCGTGTACCACAACTGCTATCCAATTTGAGAACTGTTCGTGTGAAATATATTTCTATACATTGGCGCGTTCTGAAGCTCGTAGAGTGTTCTACTGGTAGTGGTAAGGATGATGAATAGCTCATGCAGTGAGGGCGCGAGAACCTCAAACACCGTACACGCGGTGGGCATTGGCCTTGCCAAGTTCCAACACTCGCTCTACGTCCCACTCCTTGCCAGCAACCTCTGCCACGCACTCTGCTGTCCAGGGAATCATCGCGGTATGGCACAGCGGCAGCCGACCCTTAATTGTCGACAGCGATCCGTATATATTCGCGGGCACCATGTACGGCGCGTCCGTCTCAAGGACGATGCGCGGCGCCGCGGGTGACTGCGCGAACATCTGGCGCACGAGGTTCGAGGTGTTTTCATTGGACGAAAATGTGATCACGCCTGGCGTATCGCGAATCGTCAGACGCCCCGGTATGGCCGAGTGTAGTACATTGGGGGGAAAAGGTGACACGCACCGGTGATGCCGATGTACAGGTTCGTGAAGTGGTCCAGCAGGCGCTGCGCGAAATCGGGCACATCTGTGAAGCAATGAACGTGGATCTGTGTGACGGCGCCGATTAAGTCGCACCCGAGAGCCGCGTGATGAGTGAGTGCGAGGACGCACCTTGTGCCCCGCGGGTACCTCAGCCTTGAGTATTTCGCTCCGTGTCCTCGTCCGCTTCTCGCGTGTGCACGGTAATCGGCTTGCCGAGTCGCACAGCGTGACGGAGCTGCCGCGTAAAGACGTCGCGCTGCACCTCCCGCGGCGAGTTGTCGTAGTGATAATCGAGGCCAATCTCGCCCCATCCGACGTTGCGCGGGTGAGCCATCGCCTCGAGACTGCGTCGTGTTATTTAAATGATCAGAGCATGCACACCGCGGCCTAGCAAGCGAGGAGGGTAAAATGTGCGTACATGTCCTTCTCCACGGCGTCCGTGTATAGCCTCGCCTCATGCCTATACCCCGTCACGAAGTCAGACGATCAGATCCGGGCGGCGGCGCTCGACGCTCACGGATGTACACCTATGGAAGGGATGTCTTGGCGTGTGTTGTGACTATCAGCCGCGGGAGACTGGCACGCACCCATAACGAACCAGTACTCCAGGTCACCCCATCTTCCCTTCTTACCCTCCTCCGCGAGGGCAGAGTCTGCAATCTCCTTCCACACCTTTCGCACCGGTGCTTCACACCAAACGTCTACCAGGGCCGTCACTTTCTTCCCTTGGTACAGACCTCTCACAAAGTCGTACACATTTTCGTACTTTGCATCCTTGTATTTTTGCCTATAGGCCGCGAATGTGGACACTAGGTGAGTGTGCGTGTCAACAATCGGCGCGGTCGTGTGCCCAGGGTGGGCCGGAAGAAGTAAGCTGTCTTCAGAGGGACCCTTCTTGTTGTTCTTTCCCATTTTAATGTACGAAGAGTAAGTTCGAGGAACAGTTCTGACAAGCGATGGCAAGAGTGGACGGTGTGAGAAGAACATGTCTTATCTAATCGTAAGTGGCTCACGAAAGTACTCAGAGGCTAGTATGCTGCGGGACAGTGGACCATTGCGCTGCATGCATCCAGAGACTTTTATGTACATAATGGAGAATTAAACATATCAAGCATGCAAGGCCGTTTCTGTGATAATCCCGCATCACCGCTGCGCTTTTTTGCACCTGTTCCCAGAAGACTCTCAAGTACCTCCAACAATGGAAGCCCCTTGCTCGGATCCGATCGAAGTAGTTGGGTGCGTAGGATTCAAATACTGAAGTATCGTTGCCTGGAAGGAACTTTGTGAAGTACATGAGCACCTTTCCACAAGACCAAGAACCGTCTGTGCATATTGAACAGCTTCAGTTGTACAACATTCCCGGTCATCGAAACGAATAATGACATCGATTTGAGCCCAGCAAACTCTTGACGTTACAAAGTATTAACAGGGGTTCTCCGAGGTGGTTCTGACTGATCAGGTACTTCGGTAGCAGGAATATTGAGAAATTGAGAACAGGGTTGTGGAAACTGAACCAGGTTCTTTAATGAAGGAATGAATCCCAGTTCTGTCGAACGAGGATTTGTCACAAACGCGCCGTGACGATGTTATGTCACGCGTTTCAATCTCCGCAAATGATGTCTGTCGCGCTCAACTCTACCTTTTGTTGCAAACATGTTGGAAGCAACGCTAAACGAGGCAGCCACACTCAAGCGTCTCCTTGACGGTACGTGACCCGGAAATTTTGGCTAATCTCTCTATTTAAGTATGTGGATCCGCAGCGGTCAAGGAACTTGTACAGGATGCCAACTTTGAATGCAACGAAAGTGGTATCGTGAGCAATTTCACCACCCTCTCCATCGAATTCCGATCATGATTGACTCTTTGTAGAACCTGCAAGCGATGGACAATTCCCATGTCGCTCTTGTCTCTGTCAAGTTGCATTCCGATGGGTTCGCGTTGTACCGCTGCGACCGTCCAATTCCCCTTGGCGTCAATCTCGGATCACTCACCAAGGTGCTCAAGTGTGCTAAGGACGACGATAGGTGTACACTGAAGGCGACCGACGACGGTGATGTCCTCAGCCTCAAGTACGAGGCACACAGTACGTCTACTCTGCCGTCCTAGGCATTCGTCGCTGAGGTACCCTCTGTCCCAGACGCCGACCGCGTGGCCGAGTACGACATGAAGCTAATGGATATCGACGCTGACACGCTAGGCATCCCCGACACTGAATACGATGCCCGTGTGACCATGCTCGCTTCCGAGTTTACTCGTATTGTTCGCGACCTTTCGTCCCTGGGCGAATCTGTTCGCATCGAAATATCTAAAGAGGGCGTACGCTTCGCGAGTGACGGTGAAGCAGCCCAGGGGAACATCCTCCTCAAACAAACCGACGCGGCACGTGAGCGATACGAGAATTACGGCAAGGACGATGAAGATGATGAAGTCAAGGAGGACGATGACGAGGAGAAGCCAAAAAAGGTCAAAAAGAAAGAGAAGGTGAAGAAGGAGGAAGGTGCCGATGACGAGGACGAAGAGATGGCGAGTGGTGGGGATGAAGAACCAGAATTTAACGCCAAGTCGGAGGACGAGGGCGAGGACGAAGTGAGTGATAGCGAAAAGAAAAAGCGAAAGCGCTCCGCTGCGTCATCATCCGTGCGTCCTTTTCTGCGTCTTGTAAGGCGCCCGTCACCGTTGACTTGCGGGATTTAAAGAAGGCGAAAAAGAAGGCAAAGAAAGCAACCGCCGAGAGTTCGACCGAAGGCGGTGGGGGCGGCGGGGTGCATATCGAGATGACCCAGCACGTCAACCTGACGTTCTCATTAAAATATCTCGTGAATTTCTCCAAGAGCGCGTCTCTTTCGGATACCGTCCAGCTTATGCTTAAAAACGACGTACCACTTCTTGTAAGCTTCTTGAGCAACTCTCGCGTTACATTCATCTCATTCCCGACCCCCTTCCCAGGTATCGTACACGTTCGGTCAAGGATACATTCGGTACTATCTCGCACCCAAGATCGGGGATGACTGAGTACTGGCATTGCGTTGTTGTCACCCGCTCGCATCTTTGTGTAGCGTTCCACAGTACTTTGTATCTTTGTTACTTACATTTCGGATCCTTACAAGCAGATAGCTCCCTGCTGCCCCTACTGTGATGCGTTAATGAGGGAAGAGCCACAGTAAGCCAAGTAGAACTGGTGCCCACTAGCGCGCTGAGTACGTTACGGTCTTCCTTTTCAGGGTGCGGCGACTTGAAACACCTTGATGCCGATGCCCTTGACAAGCCTCAAGCCTTCACATACTTCACAGTCTCACAGCTCCACGCGTTCACACGTCCAAAGCTTCTGTGTATTATTAGGGTCTCCATTGGGACCCCAGAATTTTCACATCAGCGGCTGTCCTGCTGAACTCAGATAACCATCTCCGAGTTGCCACGCCCCGTGTTGAACAGGTGTTCTGAGTCCTCGCCAACAAACATGCGAATGGCACACTCCCTCCTTGTCACCCCTATCAGTTCGACGTCGTAGGTGGTATATAAGATACATCGCTCTGGGTCCCCTCTGTCCATACACTTGAGTTTTTCCCAACTTGGAGCGACCATGGCGTCCTCCGTGAGCTCCTCCCAGAGCCTCGCTCAGTACCGCGAAACCATCGCAACGCTTAGTGGTGGAAAAGACGCCAACGAAGAGGCGTGGATGACCATGTGGTGCTCCTCCAATTGGGCCGAGCTCCTGCAGCCCGCGCCGCTGAGTATCGCACTACTCGGTTCCGTTCTGTGCATCGCCTCTGGCACTAACGATTTCAGTATGTACTATCTTGAGGGACCTGTCGCGGGTGATCTTGTGGACGTGTTGACTATTTGGGCGCTCAGGTCTCCTCACCCAACCGCCGGAAGGCGTGCCCAAGTTCCAGTGGAAGTACGTCAAGCACCCGGACTCGTTCAAAACATGCCTCATGCAGGTCATACAGCCACCCCGAGCGTGTAATCGGACCTAACCCTCTGGAACTCGCAGATGGTTGGCGATGGCTATATCGCCTTTGAAAACGCGCATACGAATATGGAGACCATTCAGGCCCTGTCTGAACAGATTCCCGATGTAATTCGCAATCTTGTGACTGTCCTGTGAGATGATCCCGTCTCTTCCCTGAACACGCTGACCTTTAACCTAGAGCGAAAGGGACACAAGCCGAGATAGAACTTTTCTTCGAGTCCGGTCTAAGCAACCTTCTTTCCCTGTCGCAGCGTTGTGAGGCTGCCGCGACAGCTTGCGAGCAGGGTTTCCAAGACTTGTCATATTTGACCCATAAGTTCTGGCCGTGACTGCTACCCCCTTCCACATCGACTAACATCATGGTTCTTACAAGAGGAGTTGTCCCTGGGTTGCACGTACAAAGGCGGAACCACTCAGCAGGCAATCGAAGCCGTTGGTACCTTGAGTTAAATTCGTTTCTCGGTATTGAACGCGGTTTAGAATACTACATACCTTCGGGTTCTGCAAGAGGAGAGGAACCTCAAGGTGGAGCAGATGGCCAAAATCGAAGAAGCCTGTCAACTGTCCAAACAATCGTTCGAGGAAGCCCAAGGCTTATTTAAACAGTCGATTGACTCCATGCCTGGTCCATGGACTGTCTTCGGGATGAATGTCCTCGAGGGCCTCGTCGGAGTGGTTGGTGCGTTTTTCTCTTGTACTCAGATGAGCGATGCCGAAATGTCTGTATTCAGGATCTGCTGCTAGTACTTTCACTTCTATCGCAACGCTCCCTGCTTCCGCGTTCCACGCAGCCAAGAAGAATCCAATTAATGGAAGTGGCGACCGCACCCGGCACTCTCGAACACACCCTACCCCGTCGAAATTGACAGATCCCGGAATACAGCGCGCGCCCCTCGTCAAGGCACAGATTCCTAAATTTGCTGCAACTGCTGGTCGGAAACAGCGCGAGCGGTAGTTCTGGACCAGACTGGGACGGCATCTCAGGCTCGCGCGGTGCTGATGCTCAGAATACTGGAACCTACGTTCGCTACGCACTTCAAGTCTCGAAAGCGTCGCTGGACCCGCAAAAGCAATTCTCCGCGGACCTTATCCAAGCTATCGACACCTGCCTTCCGGTACGACGCCTACCTGGGACGAGCCAGTAGTAACCTTGCTCCAGCTTACCATCATCTCCCCTACAGATTATCGACAAACTGCTCGCCCAGTCACAGTCCGCAGATATGGGAAACACGACGGCGCTTCCACGATATCGCGCTCAGGTGGAAACTGCACTTCGCAAGGCGGACGTCCTTTGTCAATCGGCCGCCTATATGAACCAGATGGCGGGTACCACCGCCAACGGATTCGTCCATCCACCTACCCCTGAGGCTAAAGGAAAGGCCGCAGAGATTGCAGTCGCGGCGGCACAGCACAAGATTGATGTTACGCGTGCAAACCTCACTGCAAGTCGGGACGCTTACATGCACGTCTCACAAGAGCGACAGCACCAGCAGAGCGAGATCACGCGGACTATTGTAGAGATGACACGCGTGGATCTCGAGAACGTCACATTGAAAGGCATGCAATATTTCTTTGAGCGGTGGCGATCGCAACAGACTGATCGCCTCTTAAACCCAGAGATGATCCCGATCCTGCGCAAGGCGATAGGATCGTTCAATATTCTCCGGGCGCGTTTCTCACAACTGGCACAGTTCTTCCATTCAATCGTTTCACTTGTGAAAAACGTCATGGGAAACCATACGGCGAGCCTGATGGACGCACTTCGTAACGGAAGGAAGCTCGTCCTTGGTGGAGTCTCGTTGCCAGGTTGGTTCTCATGTCAACCTTGTCATCGTATCAAGCGCTGACAGACTCCACTTTAGACTTCACTAGAGACCTAATATATCGCGAATGCATGACTTCTTTGAAGTGAGTGGACAGTTCTGTGGTGGCATCCCAACACGGAGCTGAACGCGTTACCTGGACAACCAGAGTTGCCATGCTCTCCACGAAAGTGAGCAGCGTCTATGTCCAAGTTAGCACGAAGTACATTTTGCCTGCTCAGCGCCGCGTCGTAAGCGCAAGTCACCTCTTCCCACGACCTGCGCTTACGTTTCTAGGCTGAGATGCTCGAATTTGCAGAGGACAGCAGTCCGGAGGGCCGTAGGAAGTTGTTAGATAGTCTCACGGCGAAGCAACGCCAGCTTGAGGCCCACGCACGATCACAATCACAGGAGGTACGGCCCTCATTCCGTACCCCTCCCCCCACACCCCACCCCGTTCGCTGATGCGCAGTTCCAGATAATGGCACTCATCGAGCGTGATCAGCAACAATTCCGAAATTCCATCGACCAGCGCCTCGCACGTATCTCGGAAAAGCTCCGCATTATTTATCCCGCGATAGCAGAAGCCCCACCACCGGCCATCCTGGCCCTAACCAACGATCACATCGAAGAATTAACAGAGGCCGCTACCCAGGAGTCTGAGCAGGATCGAGCCTCGATGCTCAGCATCGATGACCTCATGTAGGGGGTGGTTGCCTTTCTTGAGCTCACCGTACATCCTCTCGTAACCCCACGAAATTGTAGTATCACGTGTTCTGTACGGGCGGAGAGAAGCAATGTCACTCGACAGGATTCCATCTTTTGGAAGACCTTGAGACGTCGTATTTAAAGGACGAATGAAGAGGCAACGCCGCTACTTGCAGTCAGCGCTAGTCAGCATTGATCGGAGACAAGTGGGCCAGGAGAAGGTCGGGGGTGATGATAGACGCCGACAGACCGCAGGAATTTCGAAGAACTCGAAAGCGTGGAAAGAACTGCCCCGTCTCCAGGGCCACGACTGCACAGAAAGCTCGATGCCAGCATTACAAAGAGAATCGAGCTCTTAGACCCACGCAACTTCCGAGTCCTAAGTCGGTGGGAACGTCGCAGGGATAGGATAGCACCTTGACTTCCCATATAGTCTAGAATTTGATGGAACGCAAGAATAGTCCTGTGAGTGCCGTACATGGATAGCACTGATCCAAGGACCAGCTAGATCCACTCGTTTCGTGCTGGCGGACTGTGAATTCGAGCGCATGTTATCTCCACAAAGTTTTTTTTTTGGGTTGGACTGGAGCTCACGTTCATATGTTCCTGTCAAGCTGCCCTGCCATGAGCACTCTCCAGTCGATTCTAACATGGGAGCGGGTGTACAGTGTGAACCCTGATGGCTCAGCGTTGCAGGAACCGCGTTTGTTCACCAAAGTGTCGCTGTGCGTGAGACTCGTATCCTGCCGTTGCGCATCGTTTACCTGGGAGTGAGTCAGGAGACCGCAACCTTCGCGGGCGCCTAGATCCTCGGCTCAAGTAAGTTTGCTCCACCGACATCGGACATTGCACACGGCGCACTGCAAGCGATGCCATTCGCTGGCTCTCTTGTTCGACATCGTCACATCCCCGAGTGGTCTGGATAGTAAGAACGCAGCCACTTCTTCCCCAGAACGTCGAGCTCCAAAATGAATACGCCGGAGTCTGACCAAATACGCTCAACTCAAAGAAGATAAAGCCATCGCAATTTGCAAAGGGGGAAGGCAAGAATGTTGACCCTTTTGGTGTTGTTACGTACTTATTATCGTACCTGCCGTAATGAGCGCAGGGATCTACTTGTCATAGTAAGTGTCATATACACTCTCCGCAAAGCCGCCTATTTTCTGGGACCGTTGATGTGTCGTTATAACTAATATTACCTGATGGAATGATCTTTTGCTGGGGCAAGGTGAAGAGTTGCAGTCGAGAGTTGTCACCGAAAACTGAAAAAGTCATCACAACTTCCAGTGCAAACCCCAAGCTCCCATCCGCGGCGGAGACGGACCAATTATCATCCAAAGTGAGCCGAGGAACTTCTGAATCGAACACACCACTCGCACAGCCTGGTCACTTCGCTACTTCATACAATCGCCACACTGGACGTCCAAGTTCTAATTTACAAAATCATTCACAGAATCCAAAATGCTTCCGCGAAACGATGTTCTGTTCCTGTAATGAGTGTGGTGAGGAATTGTCCTAATGTCCATCAGCACCCTGGTGCCGAAAACCATACGTAGTACCAGCCCCCGAAGATAGCTGGTCATAATGCTAGATGTAAACGATAATATGCAGGAAGAATATATGCAGAACAAAGCCAAACCTAGCCAGAACCAGATGAGATAAGTCAGAAAGCCCGGCAGTCGACAGGGGACTGACTTACATTATACCAATAAAATGAAATCTTGTCTGCTCGTACGTCTGTGCGAACAACGAACCGAACACCAACAAACAAGGCAAGAACACCCATGGCAGCAGCGGAGATTTGGTCCAGCCGCCATGTCCGTGAAGCGCACCACGACCACGCAATCAAAAACAAGGCAGTGGCGGCACGCGACAGTGAGGGGTACGCAATGGGGAATGTGACGCGTCCAGTCGCGGAATCACCCCTCACGTCCTTGAAGTCTTGTGTGTGAATTGTTGTCAAAATAATTCCGGCGCTCAAAGCAACAGCAGCACACGCTGTACTGTCAGCCTCGCACTCGTTTCGACCTGTTCAACGCGCCTGTCAAACACGTGGATCCAAAACCGAAACTGAGATAATACGCACAGGCAACGAGTGTCGCGCCGGCTTCTGCAACGGCATATCCGACTGCGTTCAACGCATTACGGATAAACCAATGACCATTCGCCCCACCGCCCTCATTATAAGCCAGCATGAATAGCGATGCGCCAACACTAGCCAGCGCAGTCCGCGGGCCATAAGCCGCAGATAGGAGGAAACCCAGAGGGATCATCACCCATCGGAGCGTACGTGCGGCGTGGATGGATATGCGACCTGCTGGGAGGGGTCGGTCGGGATGATTGAGCGCATCTTCCGCGATCGCTCGGGGAAGTGTCTGGTTTGCAAGTGCAAGCTGCAGGGCATGAACCCACAACCAAAAAATGATATGAAGAAGACGAGGGATGCTGCATGAGGGGGCGGCAGCAGCGGCGAAGAGGGTCTGCAAGAAGGAAAAATATTCCGTGTGAATACGCACGAACGGACAACAAAGTCGGCACGTACGACAGGAGGGATGAGCGTCTTCATATCCGATTTTGTGAAAAGAAAAAGAGTGTGAAGGTGATATGGAATTAGCTTTGCGGCCATACTGGCAGCGAGAATGGGTTGAAGGAATCGCAGAGACAGAAATTGGGGGGGGAGGAGCGAGCATGGGAGTTAGGGCTGGCAATATATACAAGCGGATCTGTCGATTGCGTTGTCAAAAACATCCGGACACGAACCATGGTTGCTACGAATTAAAGTAGACTGAAGTGAATGGTCGTGACGAAGCCTAGTGCGGGCCGTGACAGGAGAAGAGAAATCCACCAGGTCGGTCGGCCGCTGTCCAAGGTTTCGCGTGAGCATGCGCGCTAGAGCGGGTTCTAAGCCGATTTATAGCATACTATAAGCGGCAATCATCCTTCTCTGCGCCCGAGCTTCGGCACACCGGTCGTTTATGCTATTGGGGAAATGCCCAACTTCTTATCCGCTGGCCTTACCACACCATCCCACAAGGAGGGCATGCACAGGACAGGGATTACACCAGCAGACTCTCCATTCTTGGTGGCTTTCATACTAACTACGAATAATCCGTCCCTCATAAAAATACAGTAAACTCGATTGACATTCATTATCAGGTACGGCGCCATCGACAATCGGGACCGGACGTGCGGAGCCATCCCGGGTCAGAACATTTTTGGCCACATCATCCATCAAATCTTGACGTTTTTGTTATCGAAAGACTCCGAGCCTTCAAAACGAGTGTCGATCCTGCCGTCCGAGAATCCTGTCATTCCCGTCCCACGTCAGCAGTGAGGAGGAAAGTGTAAGGAAGCGGAACGGGACGCGCCTTGTTCCTGGCGCGCGATATTCTCAGCCCGATCCTCAGCGCTGACAGCCCCAAAAATGATGTCCATCTCTTCAAGAGAGCGACCTTTAGTCTCAGGTATTAGGCTATTCGCGTGTGAGTAATATAGAACAAGATGACAACGTAGAACGTAACTTACAGTGAGAACGGTGCCATCGCCCCAATGTTCAGAGCTCCGAACATCAGGAACATCTTGTAACCGAGCCTCGTACGAAAGGTTGGTGTCACCTTTGCTAGGACAAAATCTAGGGAAAATACTGCTGGAGAAGGCGTGCTTGTGCGAATGCGAGGAAGCACATACTCCATAACCACTGAGATGATGATGCGACGGCCAAACCATAGTGTCTTGTCCGTGTCGGGAAGATATCAGATACGTATACCCACGGCAATGGGCCCCCAACCCATTGAGTAAAAGCAGACGTAAATGTACAGCATCGCGGCCATTGCCTTTCCAGAAGCAGGAGGGTTAGCTTGTGGCGTTGAGGACGGTGGGTGCGTCTTGAGAATTGCGCCGACGATGAAGAACAAGGTGCCCATCCCAACCGCGGAGATGAAGAGCGACGGCTTACGCCCCCAGGCGTCCACGAAGAAGAATATGAACACCGTCGTTGCGATGACCTTGACTACGCCGTAAACGCCCGATGCGAGGAGCGAATTTGTGGCCCCCGTATATCCGATCTGCCTTCGGTTGGTACTTTCTGGGAGTTAAAGAGAGGACCCTACTCACCGAAGTGAAAATCTGTGGGGCATAGTAACCAACAGAGTTCTGCCCACACCATTGCTGTAGGAAGAAGATGAAGAAGGCGATTAAAAAGCGGACGAAATTGCCACGCTCAAAGAATGCCTCGCGCAGACCGAGGTTCGCGCGGGCATCACGCTCCTCCGCAAGGGCCGCCTCGATCTCGGCCAGTTCATGAAGTACTTCTTCAGAATCGAGTTGACGTCTACGCAAGTACGCAAGATTCACACGGGCCTCAACATGGCGGCCCTTGGATGCCAACCAGCGTGGAGACTCGCAAACGGTCAGTAGGCCAAGAGCCATGATCCCTGCAGGCACGAGTTGGAACCCAAAGGGGATGCGCCAAATTTTCGGACTATCGTGAATGTGGAGACCGATCCCAACTGTGGCATGTAGGTTAGACTAGTTTGAAAGTGTGGAGCACGGAAAAAAAAAATACAGTTTACAAAGTACGAGATCATGACCCCCGTCGCCACCATGATTTGGAACATCCCCGTAATACGCCCACGGACATGCTTCGGCGAGCATTCAGACACATAGGCAGGAGCGACAGCGCTTATCGCGCCAATACCAAAGCCAGACACGACGCGGCCGCCGTAGATGTACCCAAGCCCACGGTTCCCTTCGCCACCAGCCATGGTTTGTAATATCTGTCAATTTTGGCGTCAGAATAGACGTGTGCGTAGATAGAGAGGCTGCGACTGCGCACCGCGCCAACGGCGAAAATTAGCGAATATGCCAAGAGTGTCTTTCGTCGCCCAATCCAGGCTAAGAACGGATCAGGGATTAGCTCAGCAATGAAAAAGACAAGGTACTAGCGACGGAGAGAACAAGTACCCCCAAAAGGATTCACAGTTTTCTCGTCATCACAACAGCAGCACCGAAAAAAAGCGACACGACTGAGGAAAGAAAGACCCACCAGAGACAGGCGCACTGCTGAGAGCGCCAAAGAAAGCACCCCCTTGTAATACAGATACAACATTGGATAAGACATCATCGATGTGACTCTGATTTGCAGGGCCTTCGGCAGGGCGAACACCAAACTTGATCTGGAAATACTCGGACTGGACAATGCCCCCAGCAATACCACTGACAGAGGGCCGACAAATCGGCGCTTGTGAATGCTAAGATACAGAAGGCAGACGCACGTGTCATAACCAAACAAGAGAATACCCCAGTAGGCGACAAAGGCCAACCCTGAGAAAATAAATATTAAGAGCGTAGACTGGGAAGGGCTGAAAGGGAAAGCGAGGGAAGCCTAAATTGCGGTAGGGTAAGGTTACTGGGAGGCTGTGGATCCCACGAATAAACACTGCCCATGGCAATGGCAATGGGACAACGAAAGCGAGGTCGAGTAGCTTTGCTGCGGCTGCGTGGTCGAGTCCGACTCGGAGTCGGCGTCGACCACTGACGCAAGTTATCTCCGATCCGCAAATCGGATCGATTCTCCGAACTCGGACACAGGAATCCAGCCATGGTGGTATAGCGCGCTTCTGTTGTAAAGGTTGGAGAGGGGAGAGAGGGACTCACAGTAAACGCGTATGTTTTGCAGAACATCATGTCTCTTGCCGATACCCATATCGCTCATAGAACCAGGATCAGAAGGAAGGGCAGAGACCACACGGGCGCACAAATTGTTGCCTTTTATACCGCTCGGCCCCAACCTAAGAGCACAGTCAAAGTAAGGCAATAGCATATCTGTCATCGTTGGTCCAGCGCTCCTTCCGGCCCACCCACACGCAAAAAACCTTTCTCATTTTGATTAAGTTGATTTCGCTAGAAAACCCATCCAATTGGATGCACTAACTTGCTCACTTTACTGGTCAGCTTTCTTACGACATGATCGATGCGTGATCTCCCAACCTGAACTGAGCTCGCTCGCTCGCTACACATGTTTTGCGACGCCTCTCTGCTCTGAACCCTGGCCTCCAGGATATGCCGCGGCCCGGGCGGGTTGTTTCGCCGTGGCACATGATGATGGTGCCCAACCCTATCATGAGCTTCCAATGTGCTTCATCGTGAGTTATGTAGGTAAGTCACAAGGAAACCTAGTACCTTAATATGTGCCGTTCTTCCGTGTTAGCGCAGACTTTTGGACAGCACCTTTCCAATCATGGCGCACTCCGTCACGATATTCTAGACCGCGCTTACAGTAGTTTATCAGCCCATCACGAATTCGAGTGCCCGGACAATTATGCGGCGTAGATACGATGGCACAACGTCCTTGCCGGCACGAAACTCATTTCCGGCCATCCGCGGTCTCCATAGAAGGAACGATGGTGAGAGCGAGACTCGCCTCGAACAGAAATAGATTGATCTGCGGGAGGTGCAGAATCGATCGTCGACCCGTCCTCCGAGCTGCTCCCCTTTTTCTTTTTCTTTTTTGAATCAATTGATACCCCGGAATATATGCCAGAGACCCAGACCGGACGTGGCTAGCACAATTTTACAGGACGAGCGGCTCCCCTTCTCAAGCCGCAGAGAATATCAAACTGAGGTTTACGCAGCTAGTGAAACTTTTGCTTCCTCCCCGACACAAAGGAGCGGAGAGGGAGTATTTTATCATGTAAGCACGAAAGGACTCGATTCAGTTGTGCACGGGATAGCGCTTGGCTAGCTTGACTGCTTGACTGTGAAGAGGCGTCAATACAAACGTTCGAATTGGGCTTCGAGACGCGCATGACTCTGTACTGAGCGCTGAGCGCTGAGGCCGGTGAGGAGACGAAAGATACGTGATCTCCACGCGTTCTGTGAGGAAATCTACTGGCAGTAAGTTACAGCACACTTCTACTCACTTCTCGGTGGCTAGCGTAAGCGATAGAACGCATAAATAAAATTCAGAACGTTCAACACCGCCAATCGGCACTCCGCAAGCTGTGCGACGAATGGAGATTCGAGGCCCTGTGATAGGACAGCAAGGTCACCGGTACCCTCTCAATTCCCCATGCAAGCACTCAAAAACTTCAACAGGGGAGTGGGTGAAACATTCAACTCCACTGGCAGGCGTTGCTGAGTGCCCGTGGTATAGTACTATACAGTAGTCCATATATTCCTGATCCGAGGCTAATCAAAATTCCGACATGACAGACGTCCCCACTGTCACGCCAAATCGACAAAGAGTGAGCACTTCGCGAATTTGGAAGTATATATGGCGTACGATGGAAATGGAAGCACCTCACAAGACACGCGTGCTACTACTGTAGTAATACGATACCATTGCGCCATAGCGCAGGCCAGACGGAAATCGATGAACTCCACCGGAAGAATCACCCACTCGACCATGTGGCAAGCATCGTGGTTTGGAAGGAGTTCGATCGCGGCCACGATTGGATGCCGAGTTATACAAATATGGGCAGGACGAGAGTTAGTTCGACAATTTGTGACGTCAGTAGCCGTAAGCCGGGCGGTTTGGCGGCAACCGCGGTAGTCGGGATGTGGGATTCGGCACTGGTTCGTTCGGCTACCGTGTATTTGTACGTTGCAGAGAATACAGTACTGGCTGCAAGAAACAAAGACAGCCCGGTCTTTCGATCTTCAGGTTCACGGCACTTTTCGTGAGGCATATCCTTACATCCTTCCCGTGGTGCCTCCAGCTGCGTTAGATTTCCCACGTTGAACGCGGAGTAGCAGTCGGTCGTAAAGAGGTTCAATTAACCGGCAAACGCGTGGCAATGACATCAACGTGGTCTTTCCCTCGTGACCCCAGAATGCCTGTACTCGTCGTTTTTGCCCAGCTCAGGCCCGCTTGCTGCTACGGGGCACCATAACACAACCCAAGTGGTTGGCACCTCAGAATTCTCGGCAACGTGTTGGCTCGTTTCCCAGGTGTGTCGCATAATCGGGAAGGGGATTACCATCCTAGCAAATTATATTATAATGCCTGATTATATCAAATTATATCGAATTATATCAAGATTACACCACAGCCTCGGTAATAATAATCCCCTTCCAATTTTCCGGCATGGGGAATACGGTCATACCATTAGATTCGTATGGGTGCCTTGTTTTTCCCGCCGATGCCTCTGACCTCCTGTTTGGGTCATTCTCCCAAAAATGCCATGGCTCAGTGATTGGCATGCCACGTCAAATGGAGGTGTGCCTCTTGCGTAAATCTAGTTACAGTAGTGAGCGAATTAGACTCCGAATCGGAAAGGTGTATTGTACCTTTCTCATAGATTTACATTTCATAGCGTATAGCTAAGATATTGACGTGGTCACTCTACACACGTAGCTTTACGATTACTGTAAGAATAGTGATGAAAGGGCCGGGAATGTGCGGCGTAGTAAATTCAGGACGGATGCAGAGGACCATTGAAGATTCCGAGTTTTCATATATTGTAGCTAGGGACAGGACAATAGAGTACCACGTCCACGTCCAGCCTCTCAACACACAACGGTCACACAACATACGGACCATTATGGCGACGTCTTCATCCGATTAGAGAGAAGGTCGTCTGTGGGGAGGGGGTTTGGGAAGAGAAGGTGATGGTAGTAAGATATGTTGTCTGGTATCTTGACGTTTTAGGCACACCAGCTCAGTGTGGCTACTGGCCATCTATATTATACATACGCCTTTGTGTCCCTGCCACCATCAAGGGTGGGGCGGCGATCGGAAGTGCGTGTTAATAACAAGTAACTCATCTCTATGATTGTATACAATATCCCGACGCCAGGTTGACTTCCGTGACTAACTCCGAGTCAGCGAAATGCCCTACAGCGACGTTCCTTACGGAATGTCAGTGGCACGCGACAGCTTTCGAATTAGGCACGTTATCGACAGTTCGAGTTAGTTAACTTTCAACAGACCACTTTACCACTTTTGCTGAACTTCTTACTCACTGGGCAGGTCATATGCCCTGGAGCGTATTTCACCACTGCCGAATTGCGTCGTATGCGGTAAAGATGGGCCTACCGTAGTGTGAGGAAGACGTTCAATTCGCGCGTGACAAGCCACGACTATTAACGTATATGAACGCCCGGACAATTCCACTTTGGCTCCACCCACTTCCACAATGGATCATCTCCGGATCGAAGCCGCCAGTCATCGGCGCATCAGCTGTGACCGCACCACGTGTACCCCTTGTTTGTAAGTCCTATTGTCTGCAGTGCGCTCGTAGACCGGTGACCGTCTATATATGAAGCTATGAAGGGTAGACTCATATACAGACTGGTCATGACTCACGAGCCTAGTGCGCTTGGGCCCCGGGTATATAAAGCCTCGACTCGTCCTACAAAAAATCGGCCCATTTCTGCGTCCTCCGCTCTTGAAAACTTCGTGCGTTATTATTAGGAGTGCCTGTCTTATCTTTTCAAGTTGCGACCCGTCGTCGAATCCTTTCACTGCTCAGTTACCCTCTTTATCTTCTGCTTGTCTACGTCTTCTCTCAAGACAACGTCTGTACCTCTGCAGTAACATCTACATTACTGTAGATAGATGCTGCGAGCATACAATTGTTGTCCTGAGGAAGACAGAGACGAACGAGAGAGAGATACGGTTGAGAGTGGCCGAGAAGGTGAGAGACGTCTTGGTGACTGAGCACGGGCGCAGAGGCAAGTGGGGGATTTATCTTTGCGAACTGTGTAGAGTACTTAGAAACGAAACTTGAACTATCAGGGAAGACGACGTTGTGTCGGTGGCGAATAGTGAGAGACGAAGCGTGTGGCAGGCAGTCAAAGCAAATGATGGCGGAGTGATGATATGATGTCCGTACGTGTGGCTTGTCGCGCGTAGCTGGGAAGTCTTCTTATACTATATTCACACTGATAAGGTGCCATGTGGGGTCCTGGAAGTTTTCGTGGAGGAACGTTTCCTGTATCGCCATCTGGCATAGCCCATTGGCTTATGTCCCGTTGTCGTATCCGATGCGAGGTCCTATCGCTACCGCCAAAGATCAATTGGGCGTAAAACCATTGTTAACCGAGCGCCACCAGTCTCTGCTGGTCTCTGCTGACCTACCTCCTGTCGCCGTAGCTTGCGAGTGGTGGCGGGCAGCGACTGTTTATTTCGATTTCATCGATGTCCAGGCCCAGGGTCCAATCGCGTAAGCACCTTTTAGGTAGGTGCTACAATTCCGAGACATCCCTGGCTATGGCCGCTGTATCGTCGACGATCCCTGTCAGGCGGTGTTCCTAGGAACGCAGCAACTCAAACTCCTCGTGCGATCAGTCTGCCGCTGTCGGGGACCTGAACCTGTTCTGGAGATGCAGGAACACGTTCTCAGTCCCGAAATTTCACACACGATCGACCTTCGTTCCTCGATCGAATTGTTTCGTCATTCCGGACAGGAGGGGCTAATGGTCGATAACACGATAACGATGACAGCGACTTAGACGTCAGAACGGCGCGCCGACGCAGCGTGTCCAGAGCATCGTCAGGGCCATCCAGGGCGGTTGGTCAGCGCACAATTAGTCGTCTCAGTGACCCAGATTCAGGATCTGGATTACTTCTGGAAAATAGCAATTATTTGTAAGTCATTCGATATAAGGTACGGTAGTGCTACAGTTGTTAGTGTGTTGGCCTGCTACAATAAGTCCAATTTGTCTCGTCACGCTTGTGACTTTCACAATATGAAGCGATTTACTTGGAGAATCGGCATCCAACTGCCTTGCGAGACATGAACCGCTCCGATCAGTACGATGTCAGCAGGAGTGATACCGCCTGCTCCAATAGACCAGCGGTGGTCGCCGTTATTGCAAGGCCGACGGCCCTCTGTCTGAGGATTTGGTCGCGTTAGTCTTGTTACGGAGCCCTGAGGAAGAATCGTGATCACCATGAACTTTTGCACTTTCTTGGCGACGTGCTTTACGAACTTCTCGAGTCGGATGATTTCCTGTGCTGGCCCTTGGGTCCGAATCATAATTTGGTCGTCCCATGGTAAATAACCGTGCCACTAGAAGATGTTTTATTCAATCAAACGTGAGATATGAACAAGGATAGTCAACTCACGTTAATGCGAATCTGTGCGTGGGTGCTGCAAGTCGCGCCGAGGCGGGCGGGGTCGGATGCGCCTTGGAGGGACAGGCAGTCTCCCCCCGCAGCTCGGTTCAAAGGCACGCCAAGTACACCATTTCGGTGGACAAAAAAGATAGGAGGGGATAGGAACTCGTTCTGGCTTCGAGGGACATATATCTGCTGCTTGATTACGGTGCCCTGATTCCGGACCGTGTAGTCTATCACCCAAGGCGTCTGTTGTTGGCGCGAATCGAAATCTGGTCTAAGTGGAGGCATGGCGAAGAAGATTCCGGGATATTCTGTGAGATTATACGATTGTAGAAGACGACATTCCCTCCTCAATAGGACGGAGTGGTATAGTTCTGTATCCCGAGGGCCGAACGTAGTGGCGATATAGCCATCTATCAACAGCTGAGGGGGTTGGTAACCGTGCGGGTTCATCTGTTGAGTCGAGTATTGATATGGGGGTGCAGTAAAAAGCTCGTTTCGATGGTTCTCGAGGGGTTAGTGTTGAGTGGGGGACGATGCAGGAAGAGTCGCCCTTTTGAAGTGCGCTGGTGCCATAGCCGCCCTTCATGTATTAGTTGTTGTTGCCGCATCCCGACATCGGTCAATGGGGCCCTTTGTGATTAGTATTACTTTAGTTTAGTGGTTGGATTCGGTGGCCCATGTGGCGGCAGACGCGACCCCGGCTCTGCGTCTTCAGGATTTCTGCTAGGCACTACACTCGGAATAACATACCACAATGTCGGAGAAATCTGCGATGAACGGCACCCAAGACGAGCACGGAGGTTAGAAAGCTGCGGCGCCAGCGTAGTGTACATGTGGTCAACAGCCCTCGTTGCCCGGAGGATAGGTTCCTTTGTAATACGCCAGCAGATAAAAGCCGTGACTGATGCTAAAATTGCCTCGGGGCCAGAGCAAAGGTCATCCGATTGAAGTAATTTGCCACAGAACAGCGCATTCGCGCGATAAAAGCTAAAAACACCGGATGATGCGACTTTTTCACGCCATTTACGTGGATAGTTGAAGTAGTATTTGGCTCAGAATTTTTCAGTCCCGTAGAAACGCCACTACAAGATACTATTTGGTAGGTTGGGTCCGCAGTGTAGAATGCTCCACACCTTTGGTTGCATTGCTTCAGCGGTACCGGAACCAGGTAGTTGGGTCTTTAGGTATGGAAAAGCCTTTAATCATGCCTCTGCGTCTTGAGTAGACTGGCCACAAACCCGGAATGCCTCTCCAGTGGGTGCTGTCGTCAAATGAAGCCAGTTACCTGGACAAGAATATTAATAGCTCAGCGCCCTCCGGTGTATGGTAGCGGCAATTAGACAAAGACAAAGGGACCAAACAATGTCGGAGACACCGAGTGATATCGATTGGGGGACCAGCAAATGTTGTGCTTCAGTTTGAACTCCGTACTGTGCCATAGTAGGGCAAGGAAGAGTTGTATGCGTATGCGCTTGATTCAATACATCAGGAGAAAGCCCCGCACTGGCGTTCGGCCGGAATCGGTCCGTTATCACATGGTCACGGGAAGGAGTACAAAGCAATGACAGTTATACTAGCGGGCTAGTAGCATCAGAGGCAAGACGGCAGCGTCGTACTTAGATCCGGGTTGCCAGCACAGCAGTGGTGAATAGTGACAACGCGCCATGGAGCCACGCAGCCAATTGCCAGAAGCGAGCGGAGTGAGATGGGGGCGGGCCTGCCAGGAGAGTGGCGCGTATGTGCCAGTCGGTGGATTCAAGTTATGTAGGGCAGGAGTTAGGATGGATCCGTTAAAATCCCAGGACCTGGGATCCATGAGCGGATCACGGCCCGGATTCTGGGGCCGGTAAGATGGGAGTGAATGATTTCCCGGACGCCGGAGGTCGGGGCACTAATATCATGATGATCGAACTTGAACGCCTGGTTTCCATCTCATACTGTAACCATGTCACTTTTCACTCAAATCATAGACCACCTCCCTGAAAACATACAAGGCAGAGCACGTACGATCGTAGAGTCGACAATAGACCGCGTCCCGGAAGGTATACAACGTACGGAGGACACGATCATAGGTCTGTTCCGCTCCTTTGTACGGTTACTACCTTCTGACTTGCTCTTGACCTCAGGGATTTTGAACCCGAATAGTGAGATTCAGCTTGCGTTCGGCTCGCATATATCTTTTGACACACCAACAGGAAGACACGAAACCCCCGATGCCAAGATCCATGACGAAATACGTGCAGAAATTAATGCAGGTCACCGCTTTGGAAGCTTTGCAACTGAGAGGGCTCAAAATGCTGTGAAATGGTGTGTGATCCTCTATAGACAGTTTCCTTTGTATTCCTATCTGGATCCTTGTAGGCACATTGATGGTCATGACTACTTCTATGCGCTCTCCGAGATGCTCGACAGTGCCCGAGAGTGTATCTTTATCCTGGTATGAGTTATTTCTACTCATTCCTCGTCATTCGTGTGACCCCCCAGTGAAGGACTGGTGGTTGACCCCTGAGCTCTATCTACGTCGTCCGCCTGCATACCATCCGGAGTGGCGTCTCGACAGGATCCTCAAGCGCAAGGCCGAACAAGGGGTGAAGATCTACGTCATCGTTTATAAGGAGGTACGCGTAACTACTCCGACTTTAATCGGCTCTAATGGCCAATAGGTAACCCAAACTATGAGTATGAGTTCTTCACACACCAAGGTAAGACATCATGGTCTGTGTCAGATGCGTGCACACCCACCCGCCGTTGAATTTAGAAAGCCCTTGAGGCCCTTCACCCAAACATCGCGTGCATGCGCCACCCGGATCATATCGGGTCCAAAGGTGCTTCTCTTTATGGTATCATTTAGGGCGGCTAGTATATTGATCTGACAGATAACGTCGAGTTTTGGTCTCACCACGAGAAGGTTGTAGTTGTTGACAATCATCGCGCGTGCATCGGCGGGCTCGACATTTGTTTTGGCCGCTGGGACACACAGAATCACCCGCTTGCCGACGCACATCCGACAGATTTTTCGCGCACCCTCTTTCCTGGCCAAGACTACAACAACGCCCGCATCTTGGACTTCCAGAATGTCAGCAATTACGTGAGCGGGACTATTTCCGTGTCGGAGAGCCCTCGTATGCCATGGCACGACGTACGCGTCTCAATAGCTTTTTTGCTCAGTTTGAATGACCAGCGGTTTCAGGTGCACATGACGATCGATGGGCCCGTTGTCCTTGACATCGTGCAGCACTTTGTTGAACGCTGGAACGAAGTCAAAACTCGAAAGGTGTGTACCCTGCCGTTCACCGGGTTACCACGTACGCTAATCTTAGCGCTCTCCCAATAGTACAAGGACAACAGGTCAGTTTCGGGTTCTTTATTTCTTGCCCTTCTATTGTTGATCACCTCTATTTTAAGTCGCTTTGACTGGCTCGCTCTTCCACACAATGTCGACGCTGCCCCAAATGAGGCGGTCGTACGCCACCCGCAGCGCGAGAACTGGCATCAAGTCGGTCGCCACTTCAAACAGCGTTTTCATCGTCTGCAAGGGGACAGAGAACAACATGGGCGTGATGACGAACATTACTCGACGCCACCTCATGGAACGTGCCGCGTGCAGGTCGTTCGGAGTGTCAGTGATTGGAGCCACGGCGTGTTGACGGAGCACAGTATTCAGAACGCCTGTGAGAGGAAGAGCTATTCTTTACTCAAGGCGCGGACTGATAAGGTTCTGAAGATATACAATTGATTCGGGAGGCCAACCACTTTATTTTCATCGGTACGTGATCCCTACCTTGTGTGCGAATGTAGGGGATGAAAGTTTCTTTCAGAGAACCAGTTTTTGTGAGTTACCTGGTTTCCTGTTGATTACAGGTGTAATGACCGACGTCCTTAAGCATATCAAACACGAAACAGGCGGGGCCCTGTGAAGAATCAGATCGCCGCTGCACTTGTCGAGCGTATTCTCAGCGCGGCTCGGTCCGGGAGGAAATTCAAGGTCAGTATTATTTCCTCCTCAAAGCACACCTCACGAATGCGTGTCCTTGCGCGCAGGTCGTCGTGGTCATCCCAGAGCTTCCGGGGTTTTCGGGTGATGTGAAAAGCGAGACACCGCTCAAGACCATTATGGCTGGGCAATACCGCACGATCAACCGCGGAGGGAGCAGCATATACGAGGAGATCCGTCGGGCAGGTTTCGAACCGTAAGCGTGTAGTCTTGCCGTCCATTATATGTTTTGACATGGATGTTCTTTTAAGGACGGACTACATCCGTTTCTATCACCTGCGTGTGTATGACCGGATCAACGCCCCCATGGGTATGCGCCTCCGATTTTATGAATCCAGGGTTTACTTACACGAGCTATTGAGATACGCTTATCGCACAGATGGAGGCCAGTTCTGGTGTCAAGTTCAACGAGGCGCAGGTGGCGCTTGCCCGTCAGTGGGTCGGCGACTCGGCAGATCCCGACATGCCGACTGAGGTTACGATCACATTGCCCGAGCCAACTACCGAAGGCATTGTCCTGAGTGACAAGACTCCAGTCAAGACGGAGAAGTACCCTCTTCCTCGCTCGTACGACGAAGCGGTGTCCGTGATCAAGCGTTTCGAGCATGGGGCAGACATACTCGTGGGGAGACGGCACGAGGCCGTCGCCGATACGGTTGGGCAGCACGCTCTCCAAGACGATACAGACCTCGCAACCGAGGAATGGTTGGGAAGCGAGGAAGAGGAACTGAATTCGTGAGCATTGTTCTGACTCTGGGATTCCCTGCCAGTATAAGTCACGCTCCTGGCAGATATGTGTCCGAGCTGTCGTATATTCACACTAAGCTCATGATCGTGGACGACCGCCGCGTCATCGTGCGCACTTGCCCACCTACTCTATATAATATCTGTTGATTTCTGTTTCCTAGATGGGCTCGGCGAACCTGAATGACCGCAGTCAACGAGTGCGCACTTCTCTGATTGGGCACCTTCCATCAATCGTGTCATGCTCATTCGTTGATTTCAGGGTGACGGCGACTCCGAGATTGCCCTAGTCGTCGAGGACGACGATCATATTCCGAGTTACATGGATGGTCGCCCTTACAGTGCCGGTCGTTTCGCCGCATCTCTTAGGCGCAAGCTCTTCCGTCGTGCGTGACCATTTCTCTACTAACCGAGTTCCCCTCTTGAAATGAGCGGTCCCTTGTGCCCTGACAGAACACCTCGGCTTGATCCCTCCGCAGAACGTAACTTCCCGTCGCGAACACGTTACGTCGTTCATGCATCCGGCGCCGGTGCCGAATGAGGACGAGACGGATCTTAAAGAGGACGCCCGCGTTGCTGACCCGTTGTCTGACGAAATGCTGAATCTACTGAATAATACCGCACGAGTGAACCGTGAGGTGTTCACTGAGCTCTTCCGCCCGGTGCCGAGCAACCTGGTGCATAACTGGGGTGCCTATGAGGTAAGCGGGGACTCGTGGCATACACACCACTTGGATGGGTTTGCTAAGCCGGTGTCATGCAGATATATAAGCCGAAGGTCAAAGTGGGCCACGTCGTCCCTGACTTACCGCTCCACCGCGTGAAGGAGCGGCTCGCGCTTGTGCGTGGGTCGATTGTGGAGGCACCGATTGTGCGTTGGCTCTACTACCTTCTTTCGTTTCGTTTCTGGTTCCGGGACTCAAGTTTTGAAAATCACAGGACTTTTTGATTGATGAGAAAGACTTTGCCGAGGGGCCCGATTGGATTGGGCTTAATCCTACGCTTCCAATCTATATTTGAACTTACGTGTGGAGTGGTGTAAATGATCTAGAAGTGGGGGGTAAAGGGAGCCATAGGGAACGGAAGCTGATACTGATAGAGGAAACGTGTTAACGGTATGTGTGACAAGTTGAATGTACGTGGGTATTGTAGGTGAAGTAAAGCGAAATGAATGGGTTTGAGCCACATTACGGCATAGTCACTCTTGTTACCTTGGGCGTACACTGCTCTCAGAGTCTGCTCTCGAAAGTTGCACTCGGTACTATGATATGAGCTTCCCACTTTGCCTGCATAACCGAGGCTGTCGAAGCGGCTATTCAGAAGTCAACCACGGCGACATGTACGGTAAGGTGTCAGATTAACCTACGACCCCAAGTACGTCTGACCCCCGAAATGAGGGTCGCTCCACAAGATGATATTCTATTATCGAACACCCTCGCTCCACTTTAACGTTGTCTTGGCGTTCCTTCAGTTCCTAAGACCCTGAGTTCTGGTGCTTCGTATCAAGTCTAATGGCGGCGCGACACATATACAGCGGGCACTATCGGTTTCCCTTCTTCGTTGCCGTCTCCTAGATTCTACTGTGCTATCAGTGTGTCATCGAAAAAAGGGAACCGATATTCACGGGGGCATTCAGTATTTCAGTTGCCGTTTTCCGTGAATAAAATTTTCCTATGAAGAAGGTGAGTGTTTTTCGCCCTCTTCCCTGTTCACGTATCGGCCCACTATCTCACCCTGCGTCCAACTTTTCAAGGCTTTTAACTATGTCCAACCGGTCCCCCTCGCCAGACCCAACATCCACTCACCAACCTGGAGGAATAACCCGTGTCCCTGGAAACCGCAGCCCCCGTCGTGTTCAGTGGGCTAGTGCGGTCGACGAGGGCGGGCTTGCAGGAAGAACACGCGAAAACGCTCCGGAGAGTGACGCGGCTTCAACCCATGAACTTGACGGAGCCGGCCTTGATGTGCGTGCGGCGTCGGTTCCTCGAACACCCTACTTCTCACTCACCTTTTTGTCCACAGCCAGCTGCCTTCCAAACGCTTACCCACGCTCTTGAACGTCACCGTTCGAGCTCCGCATCACCTCTCCCCACTGTCACGGCCCCACGGCCCCAGTCCCGACTGTCGCATTCATCTACACCTTCGTCCGTTGGTTCGAGATCAGGTCCGGATTCCCCCAAAATATTGTTACCAGAGACCAATGTTCCTGGGGAGGCATTCATTGAGCCCGACGAACGTGCTGGACTCCCTATGCTGCGCTCGGAAGATAAGAAGGGTCGATCCTCTGACAGCGAAGCGCGCGCGGCCACTGTCGTCCGTGCGCACTCTGTGAATCCATTTTCAAGGCATTTCTTTCGCCGGCGCTCCCGCTCCACCACAGCCAGGCCCGAAAAAAGCGAGGATACGGAGAAGGCGGCAGAAGCTGATACGACACCACCGATGACGCGCGCGCATGGAGGCATACTTGCTGCCTTGCTCGCCCTGTACGATCAGGAGTCGGATTCGACGTCGATGACATCCACGCTGAGAACGAGGTCCGGCCGCGGGACTCCGGAGCCCCATTCAGGCGACTCTCCGAACCACTCTCTCCTAGACCTTGCCTCGGCGCCGGGTAGACGGCTAGCGGACATGTCCAAGGCGTTACACCTGCCGGAGCCGCGCCCTTCGAGGGAACGTAATTCCGCAGGTGTTTTTGGTTCGTTAATCGCTAGCACGACAGGCACGCTCGTAGGTGCAGCCGCACCTACGCATAGTAGCATTGCCCCGGATATTAAGAGGCCTGGGTATCACCTCTCCCGGTTTGTGCACGGCTTTTGACCTGCTAACTGTTCCCCCGCTAATATCTTTCGCAGCTACTCGCTGGATGGCAGCGCCCGAACAGCCCCTCAACAACCCCCTCAGCAAAGACCGCGAAGCGCATTATCCAATGGAGGCACGCAGCACCGGTCGTCCTCATCGTCGTCCTCTCCCCGCGCTAGTCCGCATGCGCAACGACCACATTCGGCTTCTCCGTCGACCTCTGGGCCTTTCGCCAAATGGACCGAAGCCTTGCGTGACCTACCCAAGCGCGGGCGGATCAGCCACCCAGGCACCTCACACACGACAACGGACAGCGAGGGCGGCGATGAGAAGGAGGATCTGAGCTCGGATACGGAGAACGATAAGCGACGCGACGCAGCTACCTGGAGACGCGATAAGAAGAAGCGTCGACGCAAGGCCGAGATCTACGTGAGTCTGCTGTTGGCCTACTAGATGGACACGCTGAGGTCGACCACCGCCGCGCAGATCACTCGTCATATATCGTCTCTCATTTCACGTCAGACGTTCATCTTGAAGCTAGCACGCGCGATGATGATGTTCGGCGGCCCGACACATCGTCTGCAAGCCCAGATGCAGAGTACAGCACGTGTCCTCGAAATCTCGTTGTCGTGCATGTACCTCCCGGATGTGATGTTGATAGCTTTTGATGACGACGTCACAAGCACAAGCAATGTGAAGTTAATACGCCAAAGTTCGGCGCTAGACCTAGGCAAGGTGCAAGACGCGTACAAGGTCTACTGGAACGTATGTGTCCACAACTGGAGTCATCAAGAACGGGACTGAAGCGCCTAATCCAGGTTATCCACGACGACATGTCGGTAACAGACGCATCGGCAGCATTGGACGCACTCATGCTCTCGAAACCCCTGTACTCCCCCTGGCAAATCATTTTCTTCGGGGGAATGGCGTCCGCATCGATCTGCAGCGTCTCGTTCAACGGCTCGCTTATAGACAGCCTTATCTCCTTCCCGCTTGGCGCGCTTCTCGTTGCCGTTCAGATGCTGTCGGTGAGAAACGAATTGTACTCCAATGTATTTGAGTGCGTGGCATCCTCTCGTCGGTTCTTGGGCATTGTGAAATGGGGTGCGACGCAGGATCACGATTGCAACACTCTTGAGCTTCCTTTCCGGCGCCCTGGCACAAACTCATAAATTTTGCTATTCTGCCGTCGCATCGTCTTCGGTTGCACTTATTCTCCCCGTATGTCGTCATTCTGTTCCTCTCGCTTTTGGACGTTTAGTAAACCATTCCAAGGGCTTTATCGTCCTGTGTGGCTCGCTCGAGCTCTCTTCACGCAACATCGTTTCCGGCGCTGTTCGCCTTTGCTATGCTCTTGTGTATTCACTCTTCCTCGGCTTTGGTCTCGCAATCGGGGCCGAGGTCTACGAGAAAATGACTGGCCTTCCAATCTTTGCGCCGGAGGATTATCAGTGTGCACAAACCCACAGTAACGCGCCTTGGTTCAGAAAGACTCCTTCACACTATTGGGGTGAGCCACTCTTCGCTCCGAACTATCTTCTACGTAATTTGACCACCGGCAAAGCATTCCTAACGGTACCAATGTTTTCATTGTTCCTAAGCCTACGGAACCAGGCGCCATGGTATCGGAAGGAACTCGTGGGTCATGAAATGCTTTCTCCCCCGAGTTGTAAATGCTGAGTGAAGATCTAGGCAGTTCTCGTGGCAATTTCGTGTGTAGGCTGGGTCACCAATCACTTTGTTGGCACTAGATTCCCGGGCCAGAGCGACATCACCGCTGCGGTTGGGTACGTGCTTCTTTTATCCTTTCGTCTATGAGCTTTGTCCGTGACAGCTAGCTCAACAGCGCGTTTGCCGTCGGCGTCGTTGCGAACATATATGGTCGTATCTTCAATGGCAACGCCTTTGTCGTCATGGTAACGTTCTCTCACGCCTTCCCTCCGTTGGCGCGCTCACACACCAATCGGCTTTCTCCACTTACGAGTAGATTACTGGCATACTGTTTCAGCTGCCATCGGGCCTTGGGAACGGGGGGTTGTTGCATTTCGCATCGCAGCAGGCTTCTGGGAACTCGGCATCGTACCTGTCAGGGTTCCAAGTTGCCCTACAGCTCGTTTCTGTCTCCATCGGGCTCACGGTAGGGCTGGGCATCTCGTTGGTTCTCGTTTTCCCGATCCAGTCACGCAAGCGGAAGAGCGGCGTCTTCAGTCTGTGACTACTTTCTGCTTGTATTCGTATCCCCACTATGATGACTTTTCATGCGCTCACGAGTAACGCAAACGGAGATCCCTACAAGCTTTGGCAATTCGGTTGCTAGAGCGCGGTGCAGTAAGATAGATAGATGGTCTGCGGTGATTGAATCGGCGGGCCTGAGCGTACGCGCCAGACTCGTACCAGCTCCGGAAAGTCCGAGGCTGTTGCGGTCTTCCCTCGGGCTTCACTAACTCCTACAACGATGGCACTGTACCAGCAATTCGAGATATTTAATCCTCAGTCTGCAATGATACACGATGGAGCTAATCGGCGAGTCGGCTTTTTTTTTCATATGCCAGCACGGATGGGCACGTCACGGTCGAGTTCTAGACGGACCGGACCTCCTCGTTCTTCTATTTAAGGATCATCATGCGTGCCGTGACTCGCGGACGCGGATGCACTCTCGTCTGTTCCTGAGACCATCAACCATCGCAGCACGCAACCTTACCATGCCCCCAAGTGGCGGCTCACATGTAGTACCCTGCGCGCAGCGAGGACCCGCCGTAGAGGCGACAGACAGGTAGTCAGACTGCTCTGCCGGTGGTCAATCTTGGTGGCACGCGCGGTTTGCGGCCGGGGAGGGAGGAGTGGGGGAACCGCTTCGGCGGCTTTGCCATGCGCACGCACACACATGCCAGTGATATATTGTATCGCAGCGCAGAAATCGAGGTCATCGGTCAATCACGGCTTGATCTCCGCGGACGACACCATCATGGCTCGGATGTGGTCCATACCGCGTGCCCAAAATACGCGCTCCAAAAAAGACGTGTCTATGTTGTCACGGACGGGTAAGGATCGCTCCGGGACTACTACCCTCGCAAAAGCCTCCGCGTCAACCAACATTGCGCAGCTCCTATTACGGCCACCGCACTCACTTCTGTGCCACTAAGGTTTAAGCTGATTCTGACCGGAGACGCCGCGGTCATCAAACCGGAACCTCTCTCTTCGGTCGTTCTGGCCGCGGAATCATGTTTGGGTCTACCGTGAACCTATATAAAGAGACCCCTATGTCTGCACACTAGGACATCCCATTCTCGACCTAAATCTTAGAAACGATTTGCCTGCACCAGGCCCCAACATACTCCCTCCTGTCACGGTGTTCAGCTTTCATGAGTCGACTTTGTCCTTGGAACCCTATCCCACTCTATCCACGTCTTCTCTTCGAGACGATGATGTCCCTTGTTCACTCACGGGTGCACGACTGCAATCTGCACCACCATGTTCACATGTACTCCGTTCTTCGTAAAATTCGCATCATCCCGCATGTTTGCCCCAAAGGAGAATGTGTATAAAGTGTTTATCGCCTACAATCACACAAGATTCAACACACCAACTAGCTCGTAGCAGGTTAACCAAAGGCGACGGAGGGGTATATAGCGATCAACGACCGACCGTACGAAGAGAATACATCCAGCGACGGTCAAAGGCGCCAACATTGGACACGCGCAGTGTCCCGACACCGCTCGTGAACGGGGGGTAATCATAAAAATATGGCGTTAAAAAGAAGATATGAAAAGTGTCTTTTTAATGGTGTTAGAATGACCAATAGATGTGGGGGGGTGGCACACCAGGACATATATATTCGTATAAATAAGGAAAGGACGACAAGGGGCAACTGTGTCAAAAGAAAAATTGGACCCGTTCAAAAGTTCACGGCCACTGTGTCGATGGCCCAATTGAGAGGAGAGGGGGAGAATTACACACGTACAACGAGGCACTTTAGGCTCGTAGGTTTCAAGAGGAGCCCGGGAAAAAATAAATGGGGGGAGAGAGTGGAGGGGAATGGCGACCTAACGATGGGTTCACTCAGAGAGTACCACTGTACGCATCTTCATCAGCATATCCGCTGTACTGGCTCCCAATCGTTGTGCGCCTAATGGAGGGATCAGAGGTCGCAGCCCCTTGCGTCTGAGCCTGGGTAGGGGAGTAGAGAGTGCGCATGCTACCCTGTGCGCTTACGCCAGTATATGCCGGCGACGGGATGGTGGGGCTTCCTGCAATTCCGGCACTTGCGTTAGCACGTCGTTCAGCATAAGCGCGCAACATGTCGTCGGGAGACATCATATTCGCGGGCATGGGCTGCATCGGCATGAACGTGGACATCGCGGATGCGGGTTCAGGGGAGTGCGGGCTGTGCGTCGGGGATGGGATTGCCGGGAAAGCCGCGGACTGAGCGGAGAACAAGAGCTCGGGTTCTTCCTGGCCTTGAGCTTCGGGAGAGGGGTCGCTGGTGCGCATCACTAGCACGAGAAAAATTTAGTCAAGGGGAGCGAGGAAATAAAAGTTACGCACGACGGAGGGCGGGCATGACTGCATCGACACTCGGGCGCGAAGGAGTGTCCCTGCCGGCCAAACGAGCCTGGATATCTTCGATGCTGAGTGTTTGCGGGCCGTCAGTCTGGGTGGGCGACATGCCTCCATCGGTTTCCGAGTCGGGGGTGTAGGATTGGGTGATTTCCCATTTGCGGTCGGGGAGGGGTGGGACAATAGCAGTGTGATAAGCACGGCTCTGGACTGTACGGCGACTCTCGGTACTACGGCGGGAGTCGGGAGCGAACGATACGCGTGAGACACGCTCTGCAATGATCTGGGCATTGATAGCAGAAGAGCGAAGTTGGGCGGTGCCGTCGCTCTGGCCAGGTAGGACGGTGCGAGCCCTTGAACCGATACCTGCCTGACCACCTTCGACAGCGACGGTGGAATCGGGGCGAATGTTACCAAAGGAGAAAGATGAGGAGCGGATGCTTCCGTCGATAGCCATGCTACTGCGGATAGCAGCCTGGGCGCCAGCGGCAGAGATGGGTTTCCAGTCTGTAGAAATGGTACTCATGCGCTTGTCGATGGCCTCGCTCCACTGCTTGCGCTCCTCTCTGCCACGCTCGCGCTTCAATTTGATGTAGGCGAGGGTTATGAGGGAAATAACGACAAGGAGGGGCATGAGAACGGCGGCAGCGAGTTTGCCTCCAGCGAGGTGCTTGTGGGTCGAGGGAGCATTATTCACGACAGTAATGGCACCATCGACCTTAGAAGTGTCAGCAGCGGCAGGAGTGCCGGAGGACGGAGGGCTATATGTGACAGTGAAGATAGGACCAGCGGGATAAGGGGAGAGAAAAGGGGGTGTGCCAGAGGGAACGATAGAGAGCTGAAGGTTGGCGGAAGCAGTAGAGTTCCACCACTTGGGTTTGAGGGTAGTCTGGTAAGAACCGGCAGGAAAGTAGACATTCTGCCAGGCATGGATACGGGAGGAGCCAGTACCGGGTGCGAAGAGGAATATGTCGACGTTGGTGGAATTCAAACAGGTGGTATCCCAAGAGATGTTGACAGGAGTAGTGTACTCAAACGACTGGGAAGCAGTAGGGGAGGTGTAAAACCCGCCGGTGTTGCAGGCTGAAAAAAAACGGACGTCAGATAAGAAATGACGTTCAGAAGAGCGATAAGCATGTCAGAATTATGCCAGGCACGGTAACGAGGGTAGAGAGGGCCAGAAAAAAAATGGTGGAAGGGAGAGGGTGAAGGCTGAAAGTGGGGAAGATTAACATACACGGATTGGCACGTCTTTGGGGCTTGTGTGAGAAGAGGCCATGCGACCTGCCGATACGGTGGGGCATGATCTAGGACTTTTTAATGGACGAAAAAGGAGAGTGACCCGCTAGACAAGCGGATGGGAAGGAATAAGGAAGTGGTGAGAAGGAGTGGGAAGGGCGAGGAGAGGGGAGGAGAGGAGAGGAGAGGAAAGGGACGAGGATGGTGACGGGGTCCACGGACGAGGGGAATTCAAGAGGACAACAATGCTGCTTTTCTTTTGCGGGTTAGCCCGATCCGACCCTTCGTTACACACGAAGAAGTCGCCAAGCCTTCCCCAAATGGAATGTCATTTATATTTCATCCCCAGCAAGTACCAAATGTAGCAAGTGAGATGCTTTGCCTGGCTTCCGGGAATCAATCCCGCGGCGATGACCATGTGCTTATGTCCGAACACAATCGCTGGACAAAGCTGCATACACTCTGTGGAACGGTATATAATGACTGACATCAGAGCGCAAATCGCCCGTGGAGTCGTCATGTCATCTTAGCTTGCGCGCTTCGTCGGAGTTTGCCTTGCCTTCGCTTCTACACACCGAAACGTCAGGGCTACCGGACATGTTTCACCGTTTACATGGGTGCTGTACTGTATATGTAGAACCAAAAATTGTATCAGGGAGTAGGCTCAGATCACCGCCTTAATACCGCTCGGGCTCATACGAAAGAGCACCGTAGTTGTACAGTACAGAGTGTATGGGCGTCAGGTGTCATAACACCCCTTACCCGATAAGTAGCGGCCTGAGGTAACCAATGCGCATGATTTGCTCCATGATTGCCAATTGACAGGTGCCATAGATCATATAACTCAACTACACGAAGTACAGAACTTGTGGGGAACAACAAAGCCTGATAGTCCTATATTCGTACAACGAGAAAATGAATCACATGCGGTGTTTATCACGATTCGGCAGGAGAGGAGATTTTATGACCGTCCCTAGAGGTGAATCACAGATCTGTGACGACTAACGGGGCACGAACCCCGGGGCTGTCCCATCACCTGACGGCCTGACGATTCAGCTGCTTGCTGGTTTCTGCTCTCCCTGGTGCATCAGATAATCACCTGCATCTGCAGCAAATATTTACCGATCTGAGTCGCGAGCTCTTGCAGACATCCACCGCGAACGTTTCGGAAGCAAACAGCCTCTGCCCGTTCAACGAGGTGTCGCCCGCGCGCCTGAAGTCCGCGAAGGGCCTGACGGTCGTACTCGCCATGGAGCAGCAAGCGTGAGAAGAGCCCCGTCACGCCCGGCGACCTCGAGCATGTCCAAGTACAGGCTACTTGTTCCCGCGAAATTCTCCGTGATAGCACACACTGCGCGCTGGCCCGCCGGTTGCGGATATGAGTCACCAGGAGGTGTTGTCGGACGGGCTCACACACGTCTGTAGAGACCTGCCCAATGCCCCACCCGAGGCGCACGTCGCGGTCCTTGAGGGGACGCCCGATCGTGAATTGCGGATAGCTGTGCGATTTCGGACGCGAGGAATCCGGGAAACCCCGCGATGAACGACTCTAGTGCGCCGCCGTCATTGCCCAAGCTTGGAAACCGTCCGCGTTCGGGCGTACGCTTTCTAGATCTAGTTCAAACGCTAGTAAAAAGTCTCCACGATACCATTCCCTCCGGGCTTTGGGGAGGCGGAAGCGGAAGAACGTCAATTCTAAGGAGATGGGCGACGCAACTTATTAAAGGGCGTAGAGGATGGCCAACCGAATCGGCTCTAGGGAGCGCCATAAGAAAGTGGTTGTTGGGACCTTGAACGGCGAAGAGACGTCGATCAATGGCAAGATTGTGAAATATAACACTCCGTTCATTGAATATGCTACCCGAATTGTTTATGCAACGACCTTGTTGAAGGTGAAGAAATATGTGATCAAGGTCTGCACAGAGGAGTAGGATGGCGGGATGGAGGAATAGTGGGAAGGCGGTACTGTAACCACTTTCTCCATGCGCGCCCCGTTGAAAAATAAGCTCTGGTCCTCTCACGAGTCGAAGGTTGAGGATGGCACCATGAATATCGCAGATATTCTTGACACCACCCATGCGCCAAAATGGCGCCGAGTGCAGATGCAAGGCTGAGAGTGAGACCGGGTGACTATAGCGTCTGTGCGGCAATGGCTGGCAAATTGGGGCGAATGGACCTGACATCGAGAAGGGATGATGCATCGGTTTGGCTCGAAAGCTGGAGGTAGATTTGGGCGAGTAACAACCAAGCCAGATGCGCAAAATTACCATTTTACCTGGTGTATTGACGTTCCAACGAATGATACTCGTGTCTGGTTTACCTGTGGTTTCGAGTGTGGTTCAGCAAAAAGCTTTTTTTTGGATTTTGCTGGGCCATAAATGGGACCGTCAGTCCCGTTCCGGATAAAGGAAAGAGCCGAGACCTGAAATTGGGGTTCGGTCCGGAAACTCGAAGGGGTACGGATGATTCCGCTGTAACAAGGTCACTGCACTACCACCTTTCGGTCCTCTGATTATAGGTTATGAGGACGCCGCGGAGGTGACCCCGAGCTGCATAGCGGCATAAATTAGCCCATTGCGACAGTTCGCGATGGGTAAGGGTAATCCCGCGACTGAGACCCGTGGGCGGCCTAGCAGAGGTTGCCTATTCCTATATAAATCATCATCGTTACTCGTCTACTCGTCAACCCAGCCTTATTGAACCCAGCTAAGATCCTCACTGACTGACTGAATGTACCTCTCCGCCTCGCTTATTATCGCCGCCCTCTCCTCTTTCGTTGAGGCGGCGTCTACACCTCGTTCTGGAGTTGCTATACCAATTGCAAAACGTACGCAAGTGCGCGATGCCAACGGTGTAGTCGATATCGCGAGGCTTGAACGCAGCGTCCGTCACAGCGTCGCGTTCGTATTCTCTACTATTTCCATACAGCGAATTACCTCTAATTATCGGTGTGTGTTTAGAAAATATCATCGCGGCTTCCAGGCCCACCGGCAGAACACTG
This sequence comes from Lactarius psammicola, assembly GCA_025769895.1. Classification (NCBI taxonomy): domain Eukaryota; kingdom Fungi; phylum Basidiomycota; class Agaricomycetes; order Russulales; family Russulaceae; genus Lactarius; species Lactarius psammicola. The sequence continues at coordinate 148,330 of WTXK01000056.1, read as the reverse complement.
GCGTCCGCCACCCCTCTGCTCCTGAAGTGGAACGATCAGAGAAGCGCGACACTGGAAGCGAACCACTCACCGAATCGAACTTGGATTGGAACACCACATTGTATTATGGGACTATATCGGTCGGCACTCCTCCCCAGCCTTTCACGGGTTAGTTGTCATCCCTCACGTTGTGCCATGTGGAGCGAACTGGAAAATTCACAGTGCTCTTCGACACGGCCACCAGCGACTTGCTTCTTTCCAGCTCTACATGCGTTGAATTTTGCGATGGGCATGCGCTGTATAATTCCTCGGGAAGCTCCACATCACAAGTTGTCCCGGTGACGTTTTCTATGGGATACAGTGACGGTTCTGTGACCAATGGCACGTTATTCGCAGATGATGTCACTATTGCTGGTTATACGGTCATCTCGTTCACTTCATCTGCATTTCCAGATCACTAATGTCCCTCTAGGCCAAGACCCAGACACTCGGCGCTGCCACTCGTCTCGGGAACGCGTTGAAGCGCGCCAACTTCCTTCCAGATGGTCTTCTCGGTTTGGGGTTCCAGAGCATATCTGTTTACAATGCTCCTCCTTTCTTCCAGACCCTTGTCGCTCAGGGCTCTTTACCTACCAATTCCTTCGGGTTCTACCTCGCCAAGGAGGGCTCAGAGCTGTTCCTTGGTGGAACTAACGCCAAACTACACAACGGCGACTTCACTTATGTACCACTCATCAACGAGGTACGGTTTTACAGCATGGTCCATTGATCCGATATTAATGGCCATACGTTGCAGGCGCAGGGATACTGGCAGGCCAATATCGATGCTTTAACTATAAACGGGCAGAAAATTACCACTCTCACCGGTTCGCTCATTGACACTAGCAACACCGTAATTCTCGGCGACAACAATACTGTGCAAGCCATTTACGATCAGATCCCGGGCTCTGCTCAAATAGGATCCGGATTTTTCAGCAGTACGTACAATAAGACAACTCTCTTTAGGTCTCAGAGGGGCCAATTGACTCGCTTTTTGCCAGTTCCCTGCTCATCCAACACTGCAATCTCAATACAGATTGGTGGAGCCGATTTCGCGATTGACCCCCAAACATTTAATCTCGGTGCCGTATCTGAAAACTCAACCGACTGCTATGGCGGTATGGCGGCAGTCGATAAAATTCGTGAGCATTTTGTTTTCATCTCGCTTTTGTGTCTCATCAGCGGCAGCCTTCTTGGTTCTCGGCGATGTCTTCCTACAAAACGTATACACGGAGTTCGACGTTGGCAATAAGCGGATCGGCTTCGCTAACCATGCGGCCTAATGGCCTCGATTAGCACAAACCCACATAACGACTTTGGTTGAAGTATATATTCTACCCATGTTCCTGTGCAGCTTAATATTTGCAATGGATATTATCATCCCCAAGATCATTACCTCACGCTCTCTCTTGAAGACCTCAGTGCCAATTTTTCCTGGAATGATACTGCGCGTCCGCGTTGCGGTTCCTATGGCCAATTTTTGGTGTGAGTCGGTGCGACAGTTGAGGGTCTCGAACTGCGGGTCAGGAATAAGCAACCAGTGGCCTGCGCCCAAAGTGGCTGATGAATGACAGATCACACCAAGTTACTACATTCAGCAGCGCTTCCCATCTGCACAGAGGTGGTTGCAGCAATGCGTCTTGGTCCCACCGTTACCGGACAGCGTGGGCCGGCGCACCGTTGACATCTCAGCTTAGGCTGAAAGCTCTAGGTGAGGTTTAATACGAAAACGCGGAATTTCAGGCCCATATTGGTGGACTGGGCGTCTTCCTAAATCATAAATTTTGTGATGGCGCAAAGGTAGAAGACTAGGACACGAACCCCTCCACCCCCCCCTTTTTTTTTACCAGCCATTAGTATGGGCACATGGCACTTGATGGGTCTGACGCCAGAACTTGTTTTTATTTGCACGTTGCGGAAAGCCGGGCACAACCGTTTAGGAAACCCTAGTCTCAACTGGCAACTATTTATTCTCCCCTTCTTGGCTCAGGTAGCTTATTAGTAGGGGGCACCAAGTTACCCTCTCGTAAGATAGCCTGTAAAAATTGTGCTAGTCACGTTCGGCCTCGGCCTCTGGCCTATACTCCGGGGTATAAATTGATTCAAAGAAAAAAAGCCAGTGGCACACACATGGCGGGTTCGGGTGGCTCGTAGGATCGAGGACTGGACTCGGGGCGTGATAGTGCGCGGCTTTCCTGTAAAAAGGTTAGTAGGCGCGTAGCTCGTTGTGTGCCACTGGCTCAGACTTCCGGGAATCAAACCCGCGGCTCGGGCGTCATTAAGGCATTTACCTGTCGGAGTAGAAGTACGAGGTCACGCCATAAACCCCACACACTCACGTGATTCGTAGTATATACGCGTATTGGAACGCATATGTTGTCCCTTAGTCGTTTACCTCTCACTGTGACTAAAGGGACTTCAGGTACATCGAATATAGTCGTTTACCTCTCACTGTGACTAAAGGGACTTCAGACTCTTACAGGTTATGGGCCTTTTCTGAGCTGAACTTTCCCCGCCCTCACACTACGACTCCTGTAGCGCCCCTGCGCTCCATTATCTCTTCTCGGCTACCGCTTATCTCTCTTCGGCTTTCGCCCCGCTTATCTCTCATCAGCTCTCGCCTCCTCCCTTTTTTTAATTCCTTCTACAAATTATGTCGTCTGGTAACGGCGGGACCTCAGGCAACCCATCTGGATCTGCACCAACGCCCTCTGGCTCCTCTGGCGCATCTGGGGGGACATCTGGAACCACGCCTTCCTCGACTGGCTCTTCTGGAGCCGCACCAACACCCTCCGGTTCTTCCAGTACTGGCGCCACACCCGCCGCTTCTAGCGGGTCATCAGATTTCGTCTTGAATGAAAAATCCTTCACATCCGATCCGGCTTGGCTGGCGGACCTCGTCCTCGACCGATCTAAGTCCAACTGGGAAGAATGGGATTGGCGATTGAATCTCGTCGTTGATCAGCGCAATTTCGGATACTATCTCGACGGATCCTTCCCCTGCCCCGACCCAACTACACACCCCAGAGCGGCGCTCACCTGGAAGGTCAATGATCGTGCTCTACGTGCATTCATCTTGGAACATGTTTCCAATGTCGAGTATGGCATCGCAAGTAAATTCCCCATCGCGCACAACGCATACAAAGCTCTGCGCAAATCTCACGAAAACCTTGGACCCCATGCTCAAGTCCACCTGATGAAGAAAGCCCTTGACACACGCGTTTCCCTTGCGCCGCCGCTAAACCTGTGCCGGACTCTCGATGAAATCGATCGCCTACATGAGCGTTTCACCAAAATGGGCAAGATGGATGACGATAAGATGAAGATTCTACTTTATATCAACTCACTCGACCCCCTTCCCAACTTGCAATCCTCCGTCAACGAGATGCTGCAGTCCAGCACCTCCATCACCTCAGCCGATATAAAGGATCGCGTCCTGCAAGAAGAGCAACTATTACAACGTCGCGAACAACTGGGTATCCCTCTTACCTCCAGCCCCGCCGAGAGCACCGCACTGGCCGCCACGACTACCTCGAACAAAACCAGGCCAGTTTGCGCAAACTGTAAATGCAGCAGCCACAAGACCGAATTCTGCATCGCCCCAGGTGGCCAAATGGCCGGCAAATCCATCGACGAAGCCAAAGCTGCTCAGGCGGCACAACGCGCAGCAACAGGTCGGTCTCGCGGCGGCCGCAACAATAACACTCAACACACCGCTCCGCAACCTTCTGCCACTGCAGCTGTCGCGTCCACGCCTACACCTTCTTCTACAGACACAAAAGGCAGCAATACCATGATGATCAACGGCAAATGCTACATGCTCGTTTCCAACCCGGTAGCCCCTACTCAGCCGGTTAGCGTCGATCACAACACCGCTCTAGCGGCCATAACGATGGCCAACTATGACCAACAAGAATACTTTGCGATGCTCGCTACCACTGGGGATACTCACGCCTCCATCAACTGGGACGCCTCTCTCAGCAACTTTACAGCCTCAGAAGAAACTGCAGTCTATTCGTCTGGTCGTTCTACCGTACTACGCGCCGCTGAACTCCCCTTCATTCTCGACACTGGCGTGACTTGCCACATCTCACCCAAAGCAACCGACTTCAAAACCCTCAATCCAATCCCTCGCCATCCAGTTAAGGGACTCGCTGGTTCCGCTGTCTACGCTGTCGGCGTCGGCGAAATCGAGCTGCGAATCATGGGGGGACACACTCTGAAGTTAACGAACGCCCTCTACATTCCCGAAGCCTCCGTCCGCCTCATATCCATCCTCGCGTTGAACAAAAGCGGGAACTACACGACTCATTTCGACACCACCAGCTGCTGGGTCGCCAATAAAAGTAACACCATACTCGTCCGCGGCTCTATCTCTCCTTCCAAACGCTTGTACGTTCTAACAACACAGACTCCTTCCGTCATACACAAAAGGCAATGGGATCCGCAAACTGCCCTTCACACACGCGTACCAAATATAGAAACGTGGCATCACCGCCTCGGTCATTGCAACACGCGCACGATTATCGAAATGGCCAAGAGCGGCGCCTCCGAAGGTATGCCGATCGACTTATCCCTCTTACCAGCCAAATGTGATCATTGCACACTCGGCAAGCAGACATGCTCTTCCGTACCCAAAATTCGGGAAGGAGTTAAAGCTGAAGTGAGGTTAGGTAGAGTTTTCGTGGATTTGTGTGGACCAATGGCCGTTGCATCACGTTCTGGAAAGGCATATTCAATGAACTTAATCGATGATTTTTCCGGTTATGTCTGGAGTATCCCCCTGCGTGCCAAGTCTGACGCCTTCGCTGCGATTCAAATCTGGCACAAGGCCGTTACCACTCAAACCGGTGATAAGCTCCGCATCCTTGTCACCGATAATGGCGAACTCGTTTCCAACAACGTCACAGACTGGTGCAACGCAGAAGGGATCGATCATCACCTCACCGCCCCCTATACGTTGGCGCAAAATGGAAGAGCCGAGCGACTTCACAGAACCATCCTCGGAAAGGCTCGTGCAATGCGCCTCGCCTGCAACGCGCCCGCTTCCTTATGGGACGAATTTGTCGCAACTTCGGCCTATCTCACGACCCTAACCGCAGCCACGGCCAACAACGGCAAAACCCCCTACAAAATGTGGTTCGGACGGAAACCCTCCTTAGCTCACCTCAGGGAGATCGGTTGTCGCGCATTCGCTCTCCACACACCTGCGCTACCCAAAATCTACCAGCGGTCGGCTCCATGTATCCTCATCGGGTATGCTCCGCATTCCAAAGCGTATAGACTGTGGGACCCCGCTTCTTCCCACGTTTTCAATTCATTCCATGTCTCTTTCACCGAACACTTAGAATCAGAACCATCTCCCCTATTCCCTGGAAAGATTCTTGGCGCGTCACCCTCTTCTTCCTCTTCTTCCCCTTCTTGGGACTCCCCTGGACCCGACTTTCCGGACCCGAGCACATTAGATAAACATTCACCATTCTCGTCTTCTCATTCTGATACTACAGTCCATTTACCCGATTCAAATGATTCTTTACGTAGTTCCTTCTCACAACTTTCACATACTGTACCATCGCATTCCACTAACGGGCACTTCCTTCCTCATGCAGTGCCCCAAACACAACAAACCGTAAACGAATCAACCGTAGATCAAACACAAAGTACCGTAGATCAAACAAATCAAACACAAAGTACCGTAGATCAAACAAATCAAACACAAAGTACCTTAGATCAATCACAAGATAACATAAACCAGAATGACGTCACCTCATCTCGAGATATGTCGTGTTTATGTCGAGGAGGAGTGTCGGAGTAGAAGTACGAGGTCACGCCATAAACCCCACACACTCACATGATTCGTAGTATATACGTGTATTGGAACGCATATGTTGTCCCTTAGTCGTTTACCTCTCACTGTGACTAAAGGGACTTCAGACTCTTACATTACCATGTGCTTATATCCAAACTCCAGCGACCTATCACAATCGTTGGACTAGGCTGGATGATATCTCGTGGAATGGCACATGTGTTGTCTCCTGATTGACATGAGAGCGCGAATCGCCTGTCGAGTCATCGCATCATGCGTCACGCCGCATCATCCTTAACTCGTGCCCTTCGTCGGAGTTCGCCCTGCCTGCTCAGTTCCAGCGCCGCAACGTGCGGGATACTTGTATATATTATGTTTCGCCATCTACACGGATAAGAACCAAATATGGTACCAGGGAGTAGGCTCAGATCACCGCGCCTTGCGGCACGGGCCCACACGAGAGAATATCTGTGCACTGTAGTCGTACAGTACAGAGTCACGGTGTATAGGCAAGTGTATGGGCGTCGAGAATGTCATAACACGTAAGTTGGACCTTGCCTGATAAGTAGCAGCCCGAGATAACCAGTGCGTATGGTTCGCTCCAAGATTGCCAATTGACAGACACCGCAAATCATATAGCACAACTACATAAAGTAAAAAAAACAGTGGGAACAAGGGCTGATAGTCCTATATTCGTACAATGAGTAAATGAATCATATACAGCTTTCATCACAATTCGGCAGGAGAGGAGCCTCTGCGACCGTCCCGAGGGGTGAATCGCCCTGTGACGACCAGCGGCGCACGAACCCCGGGGCTGTCCCGTCGCCTGAGAACGCAGTGCTGGATGAATCATACGACCACCTGCTGTACCCGGCCGCTGCTTGCCGGGTTGTGCCCTCTGCAAGGACACCATCTCTCCGGTCCTCTTGGTGCATTGAATAATCACTTGCATCCGCAGCCCCCAAATCTTTACGGACTTGCGTCGCGAGCTCTTCATGTTTTCCCGCGACAACTCGTACCGCATGGGATGCGGCAGGGTCAAGGGAGCGCGTCCAGAGGCCGCAGACATCAACCGCGAACGCCTGGGAAGCAAATAACCTCTGCGCATCTAACGAAGTGTCGCCCGCCCGCACGCCGTCCGCTAGATGCTTGACGGTCGTGCTCACCATGGACGAGACGCTGCGGTCCGCCGCTGCCACCGCTACTGCCGCGGGGCGCGACACGGCGGCCAGAAATACAGCGAGTGTGAGTAGCGCCCCATCACGCGCGACGTCCTCGAGCACGTCCGGGGTTGGGAGTACGCCGAGGCGCCTGACGAAGCCGGAGAGCTGCTCCGCGCGGTGCGCCCAGTACGGGCCCTTTGTCCGCGTCCACTCAGCAACGTGCGTAAGCTCGCGGAGGCACGAGCGCGTTGCGAGCGCGGCAGTGCAGCGTGCGACGAGCGCGATTGTGGGGTTGGCGTCGTCGCGGCTGAGTGTTGCAAGCGCATCGGCGGTGTGCGCGCCGAACAACGTGTCCCAGTACAGGCTACTCGTCCCCGCAAACTTCTCCGTTATCGCCCACACAGCGCGGAGGCACGCGTTAGCCCGCCGATTGCGGACATGCGGCGCCAGGATCGAGGTCGAGGTGTTGTCGGACGGGCTCACGCATGTCTGCAGGAGACGCCCGATACTCCACCCGAGGCGCACGTCGTGGTCCTCGAGGAGATGCCCGATCGTGAATTGCGGATAGCTGTGGGGTTCGGACGCGAGGAAGTCGGGAATCCCGGCGACGAAAGATTCTAGCGCGTCGTCGTCATTTCCCAAGCTTGAAACCGCCCATTGCAGAGAGTGAGCGTCCGCGTTCGGGTGTACACTTTCCAGGTCTAGTTCAAGCGCTCGTACAAAGCCTCCGCGATACCGTTCCTGTCGGGCTTTGATAATTTTGGGGAGACGGAAGCGGAAGAAATTCGATTCTAAGGAGATGAACGATGTCACCCATTGAAGGGTGTAGAGGATAGCCAGCCGAATCAGCTCTAGGGAGTGCCACAAGAAAGTGGATATTGGGGTCTTGAATGGCGAAGAGATGTCGATCAGTGGCGAGATTGTGAAGAAGAAGTATAAAGCTCCGATGATTGAATATGTTGTCAAAGCCGTATATGCAACGACATTGTTGAAGGTGAAGAAATATGCGACCAGGCCTGCACAGAAGAGTAGGATAGCGAGATGGAGGAACAGTGGGAGGGCGGTAATCACTTGCTCCATGCGGTAGTTGCGTGCCCCGTTGAACAGATAAGCTCTGATCCTCGCACGGGTCGAAGGTCGAGGATGGCACTGTGAATATCGCAGATATTTCTGACACCACTCCTGCACCAAGATCGCGCCGAGTGCACATGCAAGGCTGAGAATGAGACTGAGTAACCACAACGTCTGCACGGCAATGGCTAGCGAACTGGGACGAAGGGACTGGATATCGAGAAGGGATGCCGCGTCGATCTGACCCGAAATCTGGAGGTAGATCTGGGCCAGTAATAACTCTGTCGAATCTCGTTTGTGCAGGTCGGTCCCGACCATGAACGCAGACACGACGATGGAGAACAACCCCGCCTGGTCATTGACTAGATTTAGATCGCAAACAAAACACAGACTTAGAATACCCACGAAGTATAATATGTAGCGAGTCTGCCCTATCCAACGCTCCGCAAGTTGCTTGTCGTGCTTTTCCGCCTGGACATTATATATTGACCAGATGCCTGCGTTCGAATTTTTAGGTTGCTCATCTGCAATGCGACCCATGTGTGTCAGTCACCAATCGCTTAATAATGATAGCGACGACGATGACCTTCTGAGAAAGATACAGCAAAATCGACAAGGTGAGAGTCCGGAGAGACGGCGGAAGGTGAGAACGGTGGAGCCTCGCCGAGAGTATTTGGATCCACTGCGCAATGAAGGACCAAACCAGTTGTGAGCCACCATGGGACAGAAAACAGCAAGAAAGTCTACCTTGTTTTTCGACTCGATCCGGGTCGTCAGACTTGTTGTTTTCACCGTTCATGTAGATTGGGGATTGACACGTACAGCAGGGCGTTGAGCCTCGTTGAAGCTCTTATTGGGCTTGGGTTCTTCGCGGTGCCAAAATCTACCCCGCCACATATATAGCATAGACCCGGAAATAATAAGGACTGCTATGCTCATGGCGTTCCTACTGAAGCAACTATGTGGGTTGAGTCAATGCACCGCCGTGTATCAGACATTCATACAGTCACCCACTGGCGGTAACGGGCTGTGTCCTTGATAGATCGCCGAAAAAGTGCTATTTAGAGCATTGTCCTGTGGCGATAGAATTAAAGAGCATATTTCTCCCCAGTCCGCCACTATCCACAGTCGAAGTGCCACGCTTTGTGAATGTTCACCAGTCTTCAAGCTCACTTCCCTTCCATTACGCGGGGAAACACCACCGCTGCAGCGGGGTCGACCCACGATGCCGTAAGTTCGGAGCGGCCGCCTCGCCGGATAACGTAAAACAACTGACGCGCCTCTGTAGTATGAAGCTTTGTTGCCTGGACCTCAGCCAGTTCCTGAGAACCTATGCGAGCTCCGGAACATCGTTGCGGACATCTTCCATGCAGCAAACAGGTCACCCTTCGTTCAGGCTCAAACGAAGAAGAAAATCAGCGACCTCCTGGGCCAACTTGACGCCGAGTGTTCGCAGCTCGTGACTTTGACGCGCCTGGCGCACAGGGCGGCCAGCGAGTCAGCGAACGTGCTGCTCTCGAGGATCCGCTTTTTCGAAGCCTTAGACGACCGCATCCGCCAGATTTCGGCGCTGCGCGAGCGGTTCGTTGACAGTCGCAAAACCTTCCGCGAAAAGCCGACCAGGCTCCTCGCAGGAAGTATCCGGGACGGTGAGCTTTGTATACCGCACTTTTTTTTTTGCCGAGGCTCACAACCGTCCATAGCTAGAGGTCACACGCACGAGGGGATGTTCTCTGACTTGAAACCCTTCTTTGACCAGATCGACGAATACTATAAGGAAGTCAATGTTTCGCTCCTTGCGGAGGAGCGTCGCCTCAAGGCCATCCGCAGCTCGCTCCGCGTCACTCCCGACGACAGACTTCGGTGGGAGCACATCCGCGATGCGTGCAGAGAAGCTTCTAGACTCCTCGCGGCCGAAGACAACCACACAGAAGCTCAGCCCCATCTCCACCACAGCTCCTCGTTCGCCCCGTTCGACCGATCACCTCTACCACCCGTACCCCACACAGTCACACCACAACAGCAACAAAATAACAACAAGGCGGCCTCGAACATGCGGGCGCTCGCACAGACCGTCGTCACGGCGCGCGACAGACTGCGGCAGACGCACGCGAACATCGTGCCGCTCACGCACCACCCGCAAACCGACCTCCTGCGGCTGATGAGCGAGTACGAGAACGGCGAGAAGGCGTGCCGCCAGCGGATCGGCGAGGTGCTCGAGTTCTCAGAGCGCTTCATCCACTCGTTCCCCGAGGTGCCAACGCTCGACGACTTCCGGGACCACCTCCTCCCTGCAGCGGCGGCCTCCTCCTCGCACGTGCTCCGAGAAGTTGCCGCAGATGTCCGGAGCACGAGTAAGTCCAGCCCTGACCATGTCCGTCGTCTAGTACTGACACGCGTTTCTGCGCCAGTGCCCGCCGTACAGAGCTCTTTGCCCCGCCCTGCTGACCATTTTGTCCGCTTTGAGCGCTGCCTGCCGATGGCCGACAGATCTACGCAGAGCCTGTACCAGTCGCTTCACGGGCTCGTGCTTCCCCTGGAACGGCCCGAAGACCCAAAGCAAGGTGTACTTCGCCCGCTGACACGGGTCCAGCTCAGGGAGGAGCAGGGGATCTGGAGAGGTCTCGAGGAGCAATGGGCCAACCAATTATAGCGGCATCAGCGTTCATCAACCCCGTACACACTACTGACTCAAATATAGATAATACCTATTTTTACTATCAATTATTTCCCCTCGGTCGCACGTAGTTGGACACAGATGATACCCTGCATTTTTACACTTCCTAGCCTCAGCTTGTACCCTAGTAAATGTTGCCCTGTATATTTTGACACGGTTCGTTTTGCATGACCCCTTGACCCAGAAAATATTGTGTTGATGAACATATAATAACTATCATGTCGTTAGGGTCCAGGCAGGAATTAAGGACCAATAACCCAGAGTGGCGAAAGGGGAGAGAAGGGAGGCCGCCCGGTTTGTCGAGGGCAACCGTAAGCACCGTCGGATCAATGGCATGGGCATCTCTCAGGGCCCTCACGCTGAGGTCCAAGATCAACGGGGAGGGCGTCATCGCCGCTATCATCCCCCCTGGCCATCAGGTTGATGGTGGGTCCAGAGTATGTCGGGTCCTGGTGAGACGTGGGTGAGCCATAAGTGTTCCGGGAGTCAAAGCAAGTTGTAAGTTCGAGAACAGAGTCGATGCATGAATAATTTGAAGGAGAGCTCGCAAGCTGCATCTCCTCTTCAATGCGGCACCGCCTCGATCTCCTCCAGAGATACTTCCCGAAGGTCCAACGGCCTATAATTCAGATGAGCGTCGACTTGGTGAGTCTATTCTCGCCCCTTTCTTTCGCTCACATCTTAAACTTCAGTGTCGGAATTTTCTCGTATCGAGGAAGCGAGTAATTGACAACAGCTTATGTAGTGGCTGGGGAATAGACAGGGAGATCTAGGGGTTTTTTGCGACGGCATGCCAGTGGATGATATGTATGAAGGAATTTGGTATTACGCCACCATGAGGCCACAGGTCAGCAGGTGTGGTAGAATGAAGGGCGCGAGGCGAACTGCGCCAAATTAAGCTCAGATGAGGGTGATGGGAAACTTACCACAGGACCATCGTGAGATACCGCCACGCTAAGCTGTGCCATCATCATGGGCTGTGCAGACCCCCACACATAGCGTACTAGTACTCAACGCTCGACTCACAAACACTACCCCCGCTCTAACATTAGATTCTACAGGAGACTCTTCTATGGCCAGTCACGAGGTTGGACAAGATGTATCGAATTTGTGCGTAAATGTTCGCTGACTCGTGACTCTCCGTCGATAACAAGTACTCAAGCCAAGGTCCCTCTGCATCGGAAAACTCTGGAATAGCGTGCGTCAATCCCTACTTTTTGCTTTGGTGATAGATCTAGAATCACCCTTGAACAGCCCTCAGATCGCCGAATCGCAGGGAAGCACGTCCCAGCTGCGTGTCGAGGTCACAGGTATGGACTTGAATCCTTGCTCGTTGGTCCCCCGATAAGTGCCTAATGTCTCTGTTAGTCCTCAGAGCGCAAAATATTCCCCATATCAAGAATCAGTTTGGCTTGAAGAATAAGCTCTACGTCACTGTGTCCAATCGGGCAATGACGAAGAAGACTGCAAGTGTTTCGATTGAGGGACAAACTGTGCAATGGAATCGGGAAATTGATGCCTTGTAGGACATGTGTTTTTTTGTTTATCCTTGCGACTGAGAGATGTGTTCAGTTTTGTACAGCCGTCTTCTCATATTATGTTGCGTCTTTATGCGAAGCGATTGACACACCCCGATAAACTTATTGGAACGCTTAAGGTATCGATCCCTGGCGAATTTAAATCCCAGTCCGGTTTGTTTTTATGAAAATTATCGCTTGTTTGACTTGTAGCTGAACGTCTCGCATGTAGATGTCCCCTTCGTTCTCAGCGATGACGATGGACAAGCTGGACAGTCGACCCAGCAGATCATGCTCTACTTGACGATCACTGTGGAAGCGTGGCAAAGACACCATCGAGAGAAAACGAAGGTTAAGGCAGCGAGCTTTATGGGAGGGTATCGGAGTCTCATCGAACAAGGAGTAATTATGTAGAGTTGAGAGACGGTAGACATGCGCACGAGCACACGAGAGACCCAAACACAAAGCTGAGAGAGAGAGAACCAGAGCTGGTTAAAACTATCTTTTCGAGGAGAGCCTGGATAGGACCCGAGTCCTCATATGCAAAATACAGCGTCCAATGTTTCTAATCTAACGAGAGCCTCCGAGTCGAGGCTTGCTAGGCCGCCTCAGGCTCGAGGCCTGTCGTGTATGAACAGTGTTGCGATGAGTATGGTCGGTGTTGTGTTCGGGCGACAGAAGCTCTGGTGAGGCGGGAATAGCCGTCGTGATATACCATGATAGGCTGTGCATGTGCAGGTGACATTGACGTATGTGGTAACTCTTGCACTCAACATCTCAGATCTCAGCCCTTGTACAGCGATATTGGATCCAGAACCATCCTCCAACAGCAATCAGATCGCCGAATCTCAGGGAAGCTCGTCCCGGCGGCGTGTTGGGGTCACAGGTATGTACCTGAATCCTGACATCAAGCGTTCCGACTGAGGGGACGACGGTGCAGTGGAATGAGAATCTTGATGCCTTGTAAGACATGTCTCTTTAGTACTCCATTTCGGCTGAGAGCTCTGTTTAGTATCGTACAATCGGTTTATGCGTGGAACGCCACTACAGGAGAGACAGAGGCAGGCCTATTTATTGGACACACGAATTCGGGACGTTTGTGGCATTCGCCAGATGGCCAGCGCATCGCCTCGTCAGGATATCGGTCATTTCGTTGAATGCTACGACAGGCAAGGCAGAAACTACTGTACAGGTTGGCCTCACTGATCAAGCCAAGATAAACGACGAGTGGAGCGAGAGTAGTTGGAAAGACGTGCCTCGATGATGATCTAAACAGGCCCGTGGATATATGGAGATTTTGATCGATTGTAACTTAGGTACAGTACAAGTACAGGTGTGCGATAACTATTGTTTGTCGGGTCCTGTACCTGGCAGCGGGGTTCCACGACTTGTATATGTACATCTATGTGAACAGAGACATTCCCGTATGAAGACGAACTGGGCGGGTTCGTGGTCATACACTCCGTCCAACAACCTGGAAACAAAGTCGTCTAGCAATGCAGATGTGCAGTTAAGGAGGCCATGTAGCCGAGATAGGTAGAAGGATGATCGGCACCCAAGCCCCCCTGCATCTGCACTGAGACAAACGCTCGTAGTTCTTGCCCGATATTCGAGTGTACTTCTCGGCATCGTAAGTTTCGCCCTCCTCTTCTCTCCTAGAGTGCTCACTCGAAGCTATCGCCGAGCCGCGTAACAACTTCGTACTAAATGGAGATCGTCGCCGAAAGTGCATGCGGTATGCGGATTTCGGTATGCCCGAGGTCCAAGCGGAAGGCGCGAGCGTAGTGTAGAGTGCTCGCTCCGCGAACGACAAGCGAGCATCGAGTGGGGTGCGCATACAACTGTCGCGGTGCGGCCGGTGGAGAAAATTGTCAGTGTAAATCAAAGGAACCGGTGATAACATGGGGCCTCACAGATCGCGGGCGGAAAAGGGAAGGGGACCACTGCAAGCTAGGGCTGAAACACGCCGCGACAGAGTTTGATCGCATCTTTGACATTCCCCACGCCCACATAGGTAAAAGACCGTGCGCGGTGTCGCACGGTCACCAACACGGGTTCTGAGTGCGCAAGTTGCAGCATCACCCACCGAGCGAGCGCAGAGGAGGTATATACGGGTTGGTGGCTAGGAGAGCGCCTACAGAAGATTGAGATGACGGCCCTGACTTAGGAAAGCTGCCAAAGCAATTCAGGGGTTCGAGAACAGAGTCGACGCATGAATAGTTTGAAGGAGAGCTCACAAGCTGGACCCCATCTTCAATGCAGCACCGCCTCAATCTCCTTCCGCGACACTTCACTCCTCCCGAAGGTCCAACAGCCCAGCCTATAAGTTGGATGAGCATCGACTTGGCGAGTCTATACCCCGTTACCTTTCGCCCACGTCTTATACTTTGGTATCGGAATTTTTTCTCATGTCGAGGAAGCGAGAAAATGGTAACACCTTATGTCGTGGTTGAGGAATAGACAAGATCTCGAGGGTGAGAGGGTTTTGCAACGCCATGGATGGTATGTGTGGGGGAACGCAATATTGCGCGGCCATGAGGCGTCATGAGCGCCAGCGCTGACCACGGCCATGGGTCAGGTAGTTGTAGTCGACGACGGGAGCGAAGGAAAACCGGGAGAACTGCACCATAATGAACTGAGGGTGGTGGGAATAGGAACGTCCCAAAAGGGCCATCATGATACACCGTGACGCGCGGACGGCGCACCGTAATCGTACTACTACTAGTACTCAACGTACTCAACGCCCGACTCACACACACTACCCTCGCTCTAACATAACACCGAAGACTCTTCCATGGCTAGTGTCGGACAAGATATGTGCGTAAATCTTCGTTGGCCCGTGACTCCTTCGATGACAATTACTCCAGCTCAGGTCCCTCTGTATCGGAAAGCTCTGGAATAACGTGCGTCAATCCCCGCTTTTTACATTGATGTCAGATCTAGATTCACCCTCGGACAGCACTCAGATCGTCAAATCGCAAGGAAGCTCGTCCCAGCTGCGTGTTGAATTCACAGGCAAGGACTTGAATCCTTACTCGTTGATCCCCCGATAAGCGTCTGATGTCTTCGTTAGTCCACCGTGCGCACGATGTTCCCCATATCAAGAGGCAGTTACGCCTGAAGAATAAGTTCTTCGTCACTGTGACCAATCGGGCGACGACGAAAAAGACAGCAAGCGTTTCGATTGAGGGTCAGACGGTGCAATGGGCTCAGAAATTTGATGCCTTGTAGGACATGTGTTTTTTTAAATCCTCATTTGCGACTGAGAGATCTGTTCAGTTTTGTAGAGCCGTCTTCTCATTTTATATTGTGTCTTTATGCGAAGCGATTGACGCACCCCGATACACTTATTGGAACCCATGAGTTTCCGATCCCTGTCGAATCCCAAAATGGTTTGTTTTCTAAGAATTATCGCTCATTTGACTAGTAGTAGAACGCCCCGCGTGTAGATGTGCCCTTTGTTCTCAGCATTAGCGATGAACAAGCTGGACAGTCAATCCAGCCGGTCATACTCTACTTGACGATCACTGTGTCAGCGAACGCGACTCCCATCCGATCTTGCCCATCAACCCCACCGACGCCATAGCGACTGAAGTAAACGACTCGCCTATTGAAAAGGGTGCGAAGCCTTCTATCGCCCGAGACTCCATCTAAACCACTCCATTTGTAGTCCCCACTACTTCCGAGCCTCTTTCACCCCGACGGATCACGTTCCCATCGAGACTAGCACTCCTAAACCACCAGCGCTCGAAGTCCGGGCAACGATGTCACCTACCGAGAATGCTCTCCATGATGCCGACGAAGCCATGACAACGATTATTCTCTCAGATATACGGGAAGGTGCTCTTGAGAGGATCAAGTGGGTGATGGATACTGTGAGCCCAGTTGCAGAAGTACGTGCAATGTCCTTTTGCCCTATCCCTTAGCTTTGCTTTACTAAGCCGACTTTCGCTTAAAGGTTCACCCGTATGCAAAGATGGCATATGGTTTACTCTTTGCGATCCCCAAGGTGATTTGTTTGCGCCGTTTGGAACTAAATACTTACGCTATGTTTATTTGGATACTAGACCCTCCTAGAACAATTTCAACGTGACGAAAATGCCCGAACCTTACTTGTCGCCGTGCACGATGCTTTTGATTTCTCAAACCAGGAAGACACTCTCAAAGCTATCGGGCGTGGGTCCAAGCAGGCACAAATCATTACGCTCATGTTGCAGCATGTCTGTAATTGCTGTGATTTTATCCAATCGTATGCAAAGGATTCGCAATTCTGTACGTAGTCTTCACCTATTTCGCTGACCGATGTAAACATGCGGTTTTCAGGGAAGCGAATGTTGAAGAATATTGGTGGCCAAGTCAACAAACAAATCGAGGACTTCCGCACCACCCTTCTAGAACTCCGAAAGGCTTTCTTAGACCAGGTCGCCATCACTACGGAGATAACTGCGTTCCAAATTCTGGACGGCGTGGGAATACTGTCAGCCAAGGTCGACGGGATATCTACTCGGCTTAAATGGGTGTCAAACCAAGTCTCAGACGCCGGTACGTAGTCATGATACCTTGAGGGTTATCGATCTGAGGATTGTCACAGAGCTAGATGCAAAAATCAGAGAAATTCCATATGGGACAGGCTCGCGCTTCATATCTGAGAAAGGCTGTCTTCTGGAGACGCGCACGGCCTTCTTGGACTTCATTGTTAAATGGGTGGATAACCCCGACTCTGAGCGTACTCTCATTTTTTTCGGGCGGGCAGGCACGGGAAAGTCGTCCATTGCACATGAGATCGCGCATCGCTTTGACAAAATGCATCGTCTTACGTCATCGTTTATTTTCTTGCGCAAGGAGCAATCCAAACGCGAGGCTTACCACCTCTTCACAACCCTTGCTCGCGATCTCTCCGATCGCTATCCATCATTCAAAGCCGCGCTTGGAGAGATCGTCAAGAACGACTCCTCTCTTCGAGTTGGGACTCGTGACTATTCCGCGCTTTTTGAATCCCTTATTCTGGAACCGCTTAAGGATCTGCACGTCGTCGGTCCTATTCTCGTTGTAATTGATGCCTTAGACGAGAGCGGGGATGTAACTGGTGGAAATGGATTACACAAATTTCTTGCTAAAAACCTCTCTAAACTGCCATCGAACTTCCGTGTGCTCATCACCTCACGGCTGGAGGACGGTATCGAGTCTGCCTTCATTGGAGCTCCGTCAGTTCGTATCAAATACATGGACGATCTTGAGCTGGCTGCTAAAACCCATGACGACATTCTCACGTTTCTTCGGACGGGGCTCCATTCTGACGAGTTGAATATTTATTGCGATGCGCTGGCATCAAAGGCGGAGGGTTTGTTTCAGTGGGCAGCGGTTGCCTACGGATACATCTTAGAACCTCCCGAATTCTTTGATTTTAGCAGGATCAAATGCATAGAGCACCTTTTGAAACACACGGCGGATCACCGAAGACCAGATCCATTGGACAAGTTATACGAAGAAGTCCTTAAGGGATATTTCAGACACCAAGGAGCGCGGCATCTATTTCGCTCTGTCATGGGACACCTCATTGCCTCATTTGAACCCCTCTCCGTCCGATCCCTCATCGCTCTCCATCAGTATGCCTCCATTGGCGACGACTATGATGCTGACTCCGTTCGCAGAATGCTCCGTCAGCTAAGCTCATTGCTGAGTAACGTCAATTCATCTGATCAAAGCCTTTTCGTCGTTCCTCTCCACACATCCTTTCGCGATTTCCTGACAAACGAAGAAAAGAGCGGCGACTTTTACGTTGACGTTTATCGTTCTCACCATCATTTAGCCCATTCCTGTCTTGGTTTACTGCTCCACGGGCTCAAGTTCAATATCTGCAAGCTCGAATCATCATATCTCACCAATAATGATGTTCGAGACCTTGAATCGCGCATTATTGAACACATCCCACATGCTCTGTTATATGCCTGTCGCTTTTGGAACTATCATTTAAAATATCTTACGTTCGAAATCGATCTACTTAGCAAACTTCGAGCCCTTTTTGAGACGAAATTTCTTTTTTGGCTGGAGGCGCTTAGCTTGACAAGTAATATGCTTCTTGCACTGCCAGCATTATCATTTTTAAATGTGTGGTTGGTCTCTGGCCAAGACGTGAGTATAACCGTTAATTCAATAAGGCGAGCAACTAATAGCTGTGATCGCAATAGGTGTCTCAAATGGAGCTAAAGAAATTCGGGGCATTCGTCAGTGACGCCTCTACATTTGTACGGTATTTCTGGATAGCGATGGCAAAGAGTGCTCCCCATGTCTACCTTTCTGCTCTACCATTTGCGCCGACTCGTTCCCTTGTCTCTGCATATTATTCCAGCTCATTTCCTCGAATCTTACGCGTGGAGCGTGGGCGATTGTCTTGTTGGTTATCATTGAAGGTGGCGGTCTCAAGCGTTGAGGGCTCTGTGCTTTCCATTGCACTGCCACCAGATGGCCAGCACATAGTCTCAGGCTCGGACAATGGAAGAAGTCGTATGTGGAACGGCACGACTGGAGAGACAGAAGTAGGCCTATTCACTGGACACATGGATTCAGTCTGGTCTGTGGCTTTCTCTCCAGATGGCCAGTACATTGTCTCAGGTTCGGAAGATCGGACAATTCGTGTGTGGAACGCCACTACCGGAGAGAAAATGGCAGGCCCATTCACTGGACACACGGGGGCAGTCTGGTCTGTGAGATTCTCTCCAAATGGCCAGCGCATTGTCTCAGGCTCTGAAGATGGAAGCATTCGTGTGTGGAACGCCACTACGGGAAAGACAGAGGCCGGCCCATTCACTGGACACATGTCTTCGGTTTGGTCTGTGGCATTCTCTCCAGATGGTCAGCGCATCGTCTCAGGCTCTTTTGATCTAACAATTGGTGTATGGGACGCCACAACGGGACATGCGGAGGCAGGCCCATTTACCGGTCACAAAAATCCGGTCTGGTCTGTGGCGTTCTCACCAGGATGGCCAGCGCATTGTCTCAGGCTCTTCGGATCAAACAATTTATGTGTGGAACGCCACTACCGGCGAGAAAAAGGCAGGCCCATTTACTGGTCACACGAACTGGGTCAGGTCTGTGGCATTCTCTCCAGATGGCCGGCGCATCGTCTCAGGCTCACACGATCGAACAATTCGTGTGTGGAACGCGACTACTGGAGAGACAGAGGCAGGCCCGTTCACTGGTCACACGGATTGGGTCTGCTCTGTGGCATTCTCTCCAGATGGCCAGCGCATCGTCTCAGGCTCTTACGATGGAACAATTCGTGTGTGGAACGCCACTACAGGAGAGATAGCTGCTGGCCCATTTACTGGTCACATGTCTTGGGTCTGGTCTGTGGCATTCTCTCCAGATGGCCAGCGCGTCGTCTCAGGCTCGCGGGATCGAACTATTCGTATGTGGAATGTCATGACAGGGGAGACAACAGCGAACCCATTTGTTGGACACATGGATTCGGTCTCGTCTGTGGCATTCTCGCCAGATGGTTAGTGCATTGTTTCATCAGGGCAAGGATCAATTCGAATGTTGAACGCTACGACAGGAAATACGGAAACTACAAAGCACGTCGACTTCACTGACCACTCCGTGATCAACGAAGAGGGGTGGATATGTGGTAGCAATGACGAACTCTTAATATGGATCCCGCCGTTACATAGAGCAAATCTTCACCGCCCAAGTAATGTCTGGGTTGCAGGCGAACATGAAACTCGCCTGGATCTTTCTACCTTCGTGCACGGTCATAGTTGGGGTACTTGTATTAACACTTAGAAATACTGCAACAATTTGTTGTCTTCTTAGGATATATGAAGTGTAGCTTGTGTTGAAATGATGTATCCGTCCACGCGCGAGTTGCCTCGGCGTCGGGCATGAGTGGAGATGAGATGTGAGCATAGTCTCGTAACACGATCCTTATGCACTATGACCAGGGACAATCCTTCGATCTTCCTCGATCTTTACTTAGGAAATTTACGATTGCTTCTAACGGAGTGCAGGTGTCCGCACCGTGACATGTATTTCACATGTAGTTAGCTTCCTTACAATGTACTTAAGACTGCGTAGTATACGCCTGGTGCCCCATTCGTTTACGCTACGTTTGGTGTGCCAGGTAAGTCACTTTATTGTCTTATGTCTAATACACGATTCGTTTACACTACGTTTGATGTGCCAGAACATCCCATAGCCCGCTGCGTTGCAACAGCTTGTTGAACAGAGTCTATCGAGGCACTACGGCTGGTCAACTTGATGTCGATATCGGTGTTGACTTTGGTGCCGGGGCTTATTAGAGGTGAGCGCTCTCATGTCGTGTCAGCACTGGTGTCGATAGGCAATCAGCGTATAGTAGAGAGCTAGGGTACAACCTTGAAGTCCGCGAGGCCTCGAAGGTGAATCAACGAGCATGTAGGTAGCCCCATGCACAAGATAGCAGGGTGTGCTTAAACTCTAGATGAGAGGACAAATAGAAGTACTACTGTAACCTGAGACATTTATCTATTAGCGAAAAAATCTCACCACGGACCGGGACCGAGCCATCGAGGACGAACTGGAGACGTATTGGAGATGTACACTTGACCAGAAATAGGAGAACAACAGCGCGCAGGGCCCACTGGCAAACGCTAGACAACAGATAGCCCAGCCAAACATATATGGAACATCATGAGACCACTCTGTCTCCCAATTTCCAACCCTGCCAGCACGGCCGCACGCGACGGCCAGATACTCCTTCAACTTGAGGTCCTGCGCCACTCTCACCCTCCAGCTCTGTGTATAACATGTATCACAAGTCGGGAAAGATGTTTGCCAGGTGGATCGCCTTTCGGACGTTGCGATATGAACAAACTGGGCAAGATCTTGAGACGTTGGGATAAGAAAATAGGAAAGAGAGGTACTCGGGTGTGTGCGCCTGTGACGAGACAAGGAGCCTGTGTAGGGGCGGATGAGGTCCTGCAAAAACATCTGGCGTATGCGCGCCAATCCCGCGCCCGGCGGTCGGCTATTGTACGAACACACCTCATTTACAATTAAAAAAAACAGTGTGGCGAGGCAAAGATGCCAAGTGTGTACGAGTTCAGTGAAGTAATAGATGTCGATCCGAGAGGAAGTGTAGTATTAATGAGAAAGATAATAGGAGACTGGAAACACGGAGACGTGGACGGAGACGGGAATCGTTAACGCAAAGGTAAAGTAGACACTGGCATGGATGAATGACCTAGTACGAGACATGTTCGTGAAATTTTTCATATATATCGAGCTTAGTAATCAAATAGTAATATGTATCGTTTCTAGCCCAGCGAGGACATAGTCCTTACAACAGTACAGATCATCGTGCTGGATGGGATGTACTGGCGGGCGTCTCGTTCTCTGGCACAAGCCAGTCCGTAGTCAGTAGCCTGACTACCTGCCCGTGCACACTGGACACTAAGCCCTGTGATGACAGCTACTCTGAATATTGATAACGCAGGAGAGGGAAGGAAAGAACGCGTACTGTGTAGCCTCTGAGCCACGTCGCGCACTTTTCCCGGCACATCTGCGGCGGTTCGGGGGCTTGGAACTCCACCACCTGCTCGAGCATCAACCACGCGATGAATGACTGGGAGTACCCCAAATACTCTGCCGCGCGCCATTCGGGCGAGCCCATCGCCGCCAGTTCAGGGGGTAGGTTATCCAATAGCAAGCCCGTCACGTTCCCCCGCGAGTACGACACGAGCAAGCATATACCATGTACAAGGAAGGATGAGGAGGAACCGCGCACCGAGCAGGGACCTCAGGGTCACGTTCGCCCGCTCCAGCAATGTGTCATACATCTCACTTGACAACCGTCCACTCGATCGACCGCACGAGCAGCACCTCAGCCTGTTGCGCGTGCACCTGCGCTCCCTTGACCGTATTCGACGGCTGTCCTTCCACGGACGACGGCAGGCTGTCGAGCGCATGCTTGATTGTGCGTTCGGCCATAACGATGGCCACGCGCGTGATGTCAAATACGTGCACTCTCGGGCGCTACAAGGCCCTGCGTAGTTCGACGGGGATGTCAATCATCTGGAAGTCCGGGTACAGGTATGCGGAGAAGCGCAGTCCCGTCGGGTATATACCAGTGGGATTCCATGAGCAGCGTGAGCACCTATGTTAGGGACAATCCAGAAGACGCTCGCTCTACCGCTCCTCGCCTAGAACGGAGATTGTCGCCCAATGCGCGTCCTCCCACGTGGGGCGCGTAGATTTTAGTACGCCTGAGGTTTGGAAAGAGGGCACGAGTATAGCGTACAGAGTGCGCTTCGGGATGATGTGCGGGTATCCAATGCAGCACGCGTGCAAGTTGCCTTCCACAAGGCGCCTTTTGTCTCTGTGTCATCAGGGGTCGTCTTCCCCATCTTCCCCCGTTCTTTCTTCCAGTTGTGTTGCAGTCGATGGAACAAAAGTCAACCAAAATTAGGGGTGCCTGTGACAACATGAAGGCGCAAAGATCGCAGACTAAGAGAAGAGAAGAGAGCCACGGACGGTTGTCGCGAGCTAGGGCTGATGCGCATCGCGACAAAGTCCTATCGCGTCTTCGATATTCCCCGCGCACACATAGGCGAACACCATGACTGACAGAGCCCCGTCATAGCTCTGAGGACTCGGGTATCACATCGGAATCAACTCACTCACAAAACAAGCGGGTAGGTCGTCACGCATCGCTTGTCAGCGCCGAACCTCGGCCTCTCGAACCACCGCGTGGGGTCCAGCTCGCAAACTACGCCGTCTACTGCGCGTCTGATGTTCACCGTCCTAGATCCTGCGTTACGCGGTGTTTCGTGAAGCACCAATAGCCGGCCGACGGGTCCGGGTGTGGCGGCGGAGGCGCGGGCCGTGGAGCTTTGAAGGAGTGCGACTCGATCGTCGTCGCCTGATTGAGCGTGGAGGGTCTGCGTGTGACCGGGCTGGCAGCCTGGAGAGCGTGGTGTGCCGGTGGGAGGTCGAAGCGGCGGCTCAGCCTCAATCACGGGCGACATGTTTCCCTCACCTCGAAGGTCAATAGCTTAAAATTTCATGTGTGACGAGTTGGTGAGTCCGCACTGTTACTCACATAACTGGCGAGGGCATGGTGCAAATATGATTGCTGCCATTTGCTGGACCCCCCAATTATCTTTTTTGCTTCAAATTGAAATAGAGCAAGAATGTTTGCGCAGGAGTGTATAGAATGTCCCAGAAGCGGACAAGTCGGTGAGGTGTTGAACAAGTTCTCACGGCACAAGTGGCACGATTGCCAGAGCTAGCAAGATTAGGAACTGATTAGGAAAGACCTCGAGAACACACCGAGAACACGACACGTAGTTTCCCTGCCAAAACTCTCCAATTCTCCAGCTAGATTACTGGCTCCGATGTAAACTACAATAGTACAAGAAGATATCACTACAACTCTGTGAAACTATAATACAATCGGTCCGTCTTTGACCGATATCTCATCAGAAGAAACACCCAAAGTTTGTAATAGTGGGCGTGTGGATGAGATGATCGCAGAGTAATATGTTGCCGTGGGTGACTTGTGTGTTTGTTGACCTACAGGGTTCGCGAAGCAGGTCTAAGCTTTACTTTCAGTTCACCGACGATTATGCTCACCTGTTGACTTTACAACTGCCTGATGCTCCCGCCGCGTATGCTCTAAAGCTTCAATGAATTTCTGCCGCGCCGAATCCGAGAATTTCTTGCCGTCCAGGCCACGACAAAGTTCCCCAAGCGTCTTCTTCGCGACCTCGAGATCTTCATGAGACGGGTCCGTCAGGTGAGGAATAAGCGGGAGGACACCCGTAATGAATTCCGTCACCGCCGTCAGACGTGCGTCGGCGTACTGGAATCCGTCGGGTTGTGCGACATGATAGCGCGATGCAAGTGGGTCTCGCTCATCGAGGATTTCGGCGAGCATCCCGATAATCTCCCGACGTCTGTTCAAGTCTCGACTATTTTGCGAATCCTGGAGGTGCTCTAGTAGCGCGCGCTCGAGGATCGCGATCGTGCTCAGCGCCGCGAAAGCGACCGCGGCATCGTGGTCCTGTGCTAGCAGCCGTAGGATCTTGCTGGCGGGCTCTGGCAGGTCCACCTTCACCCGTTTGGACATAAACGCGTTTGAAATTTCCCAGATTGCACGCGCGCACGTGATCGCGCGTCGTCTGCGCGCCGTCTTGTCCATCCTCCCGTCAGCATCGATGCACGAAGCAAAGAGCTGCACGATGCGCTGGCTCAGCTGGTCATCCTCGTTCTCCCCACTAAGTAGCTCTCCGATATCAGCGATGTGAGATCCATTGTTGTCCGACCGCAAATAGCCTGGGACCGCATCAAGAAACGCTTCCACTTCGCTCTCATCGCGACACGACCTGAGAGCCGACCTCAAAGCCTTTTGGTCAATCTCAATCTTTTGGTCGGCCTGGTTCGCCAGGTGGTTCGTGATACCTTCGCGTATGTGCCTCCAGAACTCTTCAATATTAGCCCGAACATGGTTTGACCATGAGAATAGGGAAAGGAAAATGATGACGAGGAAATGGCCGAGGTACCAGATAATGGAGGATAGTGGGGTCTGGAAAGGGCATTGTCGAAAGATGACGGGGAGACTGGTGAGCACGATGTATGTAGTCGCAAAGATGGAGACAGCCACAAGGACAACATACGCAACCTCGTTGTTGATGGCATAGAGAAACTCGACGAGGCCGGCAAAGAACAGGAAGATTGCCGCGTGCATCAAGAGCGAAATGTTCTCGACTACCCAACGTGTATGGAACAACTGGATACCTTCGAGGAGGTACGTGCGGATCCTGACTCGCCGCTGGGCCGCTGTCTGTTCTTGAGAGAGCCGGAGGTACCTGCGAGCCCATTGCTGTACCAGCGTGGCGGCGAGGGCACACGAAAGACTGATGCAGAGACTGAGGAACCACATGATGTTTACATGTATGGCGTAGGGTTTGGGTGTAAACGGGTCGCTGGTCGGCAGGGCAAGTTGTGTTCCGTTGGAGATCGCAGCTAACTGCAGTGTGACCTGTTGGAGGAGCCTCACGGTTGCCTCTCCAGGATCGGGTCTGAGGGACTTGTAGCTTTCTATCAGAAATGCGGCGACTGTTGCGGAGAATACACCCGTCTAGAAGTTGATCAGTGCGAGTATAAAAAGCGACTACGTTGAACTGGACGCACGTAAATGAGGATCCCATCCATATCTGCCTTCCAGCGCTCGACCATCGCCGTGTCGTGCTTATCTGCTTGTGCGATGCAGAGTGCCCACATCTTGGAGGAGGGGTCATTGAGGTCTCGGCTGTCTTCAGCCCAAGACGACAGTCGTTAGTATAAGTGCATATAATGTAGAGCAGACACATACGCACCTTTCACTACATTTCCTTTCTCCTCGTCATGATCGGAAGATTTACTGGGGGTATCCATGATGAGAGGAGAATATGATGGGGAGGTGTGCCGTATAGAATTCGAGAGTTCGGTGGTGCTTGTATTGTAATATGGCGTCTGGCACTGGGGCGCACCGCCAGCGGTGTCTCGGTGTACAGGACCGCCAACTTGTCAAAACTTGGATAGATCGCATTAAGGGACGCCTAATAAGGCTGCCATGAGATCCTCGTCCATTCCGAACCCTCGAGTCATTCAATTTGGAGAGCCTTGGCGCTGGCAAAGCCAGCGTCCAGTGAGCGGGGACGACCTGTGCTCTCGGTCCGCGCCCATATCGGTACCTCAGGGACAGGTGGCGGCATGATCTTAGACTAAGTTAGTGATAGTGTGTATTGTAATGAAGAGAACAGGTCACGGATATGGCAGGGAAAACGCCGTCTAATTCCCTTAGCGCTGACCTGAAATGATGACGGTCAGGGTCACGTCGTCTCCGAGTCCTCCTCAGACACTCCTCGAGTAAGTTACTGTACTCCATACGGTATCGCTTTGATGCTACTGTACCTTCTTCCCCAGATTCGCCCAGCACTTACACATGTCGAAGAAAGTTGGGGTAACGCGCAAGAACTAATCATCTTTATTCTACGAAGCTGACAAAAGACTCGAACACATAATGGGCTTAAAATGGACGCCGTGTCCTCAATCATTTACATTTGAAAATGAGCCCTACGCACCCTCAAATCTCTTTTGGGGTCCAATAAAGTATGTAACTATCATACAGTAATGATGCCCACAATACAGTACTAGTACGACCCTAACAAGAACAAATTCAAAAGATCCAATAGCCGGGAAGCTGGGAATCGTGTCCAACTCGGGTCTCAACAGTCTGCCGTAATTTATCTAGTGCGGATCCATCCTGTTTCTCCAACCCACATTTCATCAGATTACCACTACGCCTGGTAGACCAATGACGGTATCGATGAGCGCCTTCCCTGGGCGAAGTCGAGTCGGGAGAAAGTCGCTCGCTAGCATGCCATGTCGAGCCCACCCGTCAAGCATAAGCGTGCCCCACACGAGGGTCCACAACATGGTCCATAACCAGCCAGAAAATCCCTCTACGCGCATGCCCGTTACCTTTTTGAACGCAGCCTCCATGGCGACGCCCAGGCCCATTAGTAGGAAGAACCCCCCGGCGGTGCTGAACTCGGACCCATACCCGAGCCCCCACACGGCGATGTGGTGCATAACCGCCGATACGGCGAATGCGCCCATGAGCGCACCGGGACGTCCTAGGAGCGCGCCGCCAGGACGTGCACCATAGACGACGAAGAGGTGGCGGAATAGCTGGTGCCAGCGGAAGCTCCAAAACTCGTGGAGGGAAGTCGAGAGCCAGGGGCGGTGAGAAAGGGTCGGCCAGAGTGAGGCGGGTTGGCGGAAGACGACTCGCCCGACCAAAGCTCCGAGATGATACAGCGTTTCGACTAACGAGTACGTCCATACTCCGCCACAGATGCCGGCGAAAGCCGCCCATGCGATGCGGGGGAGAAGACTGAGGTTCGGGTCGAAGAGAGATCCACCCCTGGGAGTGCCGTCAACGGCAGGGCAAACACGCTGTATGATATACAGTGTGGTGTCGAACACGGTGATTCTGAAAAGAAACGAGGCGAAAAGGTAGGGGATAGAAGAGGGCGCAGTGCTCCATCGGGAGGAAGGTCGTGGAGACCACGACCACCCGACCCCTCGCAGATTGAAAAAAAGATCGAGTCCATCAAGGAGGACGCTCGAAATGGACAAACGCTTTTTCGAAACCGTAGGGAAGTCTTGATCCATTGTGGGCTCGTACCTCCTTACTGGCCCTTTGATGACGAACGTCCATTCGAGCGACCTCAATACCAAGACAAATACTCCCATCTACGCCTATATTTCAGCAAATGTGCTCGCAGGAACATGACGGTGAACATCAACCGCACCACGAACGGGGAGTTCCAGAATCTGATACGATCGGCACTCTGGACTCCGAGAGATAGTGCCAACCATGCCGAGAAGTCTACGTCCACGACACAGCGCCAAGCCTGCCACACAAAGACGGGCTGTAGCAAAAGTCTAATGAGGAACGTGTTCGGGAGGATGGTGAGCAATGCTAATGCATAGTAGCTCAGGAGTAAGGGAACGACGGCAGTAACCGCCGACGACTGACGAAAGGATAGATCAGGAAGAATATCAACCATTTTGGAGAACGGTGGGGTCACCAGACAGTTGAGACGATAGAGAAATCTCACTAACTTAAGGTTACATATACTACGCAAGTGTAACATACTTGATTTGTAGGGCGCAGCGGGTTTGTCAACCCCGGAATGAATTCGGGACCTATCCGACAGTGGGATGCGAGAAATATCTATTGAAGCAGGTGTCACCGATTACTATCAGGATTGGTCAAGCTGTCAAAGACGTAAAGTACATAAGCGAGGACGACTTGCCGTGACAGAGTGAGGTCATCGACACTGCACGAACGGAATGGCATTATGCCGCCGCCCTGAGCTGTATTGTTGCAGGGTCGCAGCGAAAGTACTGTAATACCATAGGATAGCTCGTTTCACAGTGGCGCCCAAGCACGATGCCGTGCATCACTCTAGAACCCATGGCCTAGTATGGAACAACATGCTCGGGTGAAGTTTAGCTCATGCCTGGGGCCGCATTGCACGATTAGGTTGGAGAGTCTGCGTCCCATGTCCGGCCCGGATGCGAGCACTCACTTGATCATCGATCAGCACTCACCCCAGAGCAGATTCGGAGAAGCAACTTGCAGTAAGCTGTCACTAAGCAAAAATCGCGTTCTACGCGCATTCCTACTCGAACGATAACCGAAACAATGACTTCGGTCTCGTCGTTGAATTCACGACTTTTACATACTCCAGTACGAAGTGTTTCGCAAAATAACATGAAAGCTTAGGGCTTCAAGTCGATGCCCACATCCTTCTTATAACAGAATCCCTCAATTGAACGCTCGGTTCTACCAATGGTGGCGCTTAGCAAAACCCTGAATAGCGTCGGTAAACATAATATATAGATTTCCTAAGACGGAACCTGGAGTCGATGGATGGAAGATCATCAAGTTCGAAAATCGTCTCGATCATAAACATTGAACGCACTCGGAGGACCGTTCACGCGGATCAAGTTGAGAATTAACGATAAACTATGGTAGAAACCCGGTAGAAACGCGTCACCTGGAAGATGCTGCATCAGAAACAATTGGGTCTTGGACCAAAACGTTTCGGACGCCTCTGCACTGGCCGTCACTGTCTCAGATAAAACTATTGACCGATTTGTCTCAACCGCTGACAAGCGCTCCGACCATCGCACTGAGTCTTGTATCATGAGAAGGGGGGGAAATGTTTCATCGAAGAACCGCGAGCCTGCGTCAGACAACTCGAAACCCATGCAAGAACTCATGCAACAGATTCATCCGTATCAACACTATCTATTACCATTACCCGAACAAAATATCAGTCGAAATTGAATGGTATGATTATGATATGTCGCTATATTGTCGCAGGATCCCAGTATAATACTATACGGTATCGTTACTACCCGGCATCAAGGCGCAAAGGTAGGCATGATCACGTTAGTACCGTCACTGTGATGCAATGCGCTCGAGTGAAACTCGGTTGAGTTTGGAAGGGACTACGCGATCAAATCGACGACGACGTAGTGGCCCATGGACAAGAGGGAAAAGAGCAAATGTGCAGTACTGTACTGTACGCATCCCACTGGAGCTGGCAACACACGTTCACAAAATAGTGACAGAGACCGGATCTCGATTTCATATATCAATGTTCGGTTCTTTATTGGGACCAATTTTGGGCTTGATTTGCGAGCCTAGTTCGGTGAGTCCTCGATGATAACGACCTTGATCATCACCGAGTTATTGCCGTGAGGGGCTAAGAAGGGCAACCCAATGGGAGATACAGCAGGCAACAAGCAGTTGGGGGATATATAAACACGAAACACTATGAATCAGAGGAAAGTCCGTAGGGGGTATAGCAGCAGATTGATACAACATGATAAGCAAAAAACACACGGTACGCACAAAAAATAAATAACAAGGGGTAAATCGTCCAAAATCTGCGAGGTAGCCCAGCGAGATAAATAGTATGGTAACTAACTAACAAACTGACCGACAACCGCGCGCACATCTGCTATCGCCACTACGACTGGTATCTTCTTCACAGAGCTTTCGGCGGTGATTCTATGTCGCCCGTTCTGGGTTTATCGCCGTCGTTTTCGGGAGAGGCGCTAAGACCACGCGACTGCGACGCTGTGTACGGCGTAAGCCGTATATCGTCATCATAGCTCATCCGTGCAACGGGTAACTTATATGCACCGCCGCGTGACTGACCCGCAGGGACATACCCCCCGACGCCGAAAGCCTCCCCAAAGCCCGGCTTCGAAGGTGGGGGTGCGCGCCTGCCGGTGAGACGTCTTGCAAAATAGGACAACTCGGACCAGATCTCGACGACGAAGTCCCCTGCGAAAGAAGTCTAACAAGTGTGCTACCATAAAAGGAAAGTGCGGACGTACAAAGGTTGATAGAGTCCCAGAGTGGGCGCCAGATGCTGGTGTGCCGCTCGCCCGGTTGCACGAGGTACTCCTTCGACGGAAACGCCCACATCATGAATAGTGAAAAAAAGATCATCTGAATTAGACCATCAGTCTGAAAGGATCCCTTGTGAATGGCTAAGGATCCCGCACCTCAATGCAAATCGCCAAAGCGTTAAGGCCGTCAGCAATATTTGTGGACGTCCAGAAATCCGTCTCGTGAATGACGCGGTCTTTCAGTGCGTTAAACTTCATCCGCGTGGATGACTGAGCAATTTTGGTTGTTGTGCAGATGACGGAGGGCGTACCATGAACGACTGGTAGAATGTGAACATGACGATAAGTTTGATGGATAAGAACTTGGCGAGAGGGCGACGTCCAGCGAGCTCCTCCTTCGTCAAGCCATAAAACAGGATCAGGCCGTATAGTGCAATACTACAAGATGCCATCAGGGCAGGTCACTGGGACTATAGAGTTCGTATGCACCTGATGCTGATAAAGTCGATGGCTTCGAGGTACACTTCGGCGTAGTGGACGCTGTAGGGACCAGACGCGCATAAAACGTCGAAGGCTTGACATATGATCCCCGTGATTGAGACGGCTGTTCAACATGTATGAGCATACATCGAGGCGGGGAGTAACTGGGATAGTGGCGCACCCGGCCGAATAACGACATATTGCATGACAGACCACTAGTGCCGAAGTCTAGAACGGAAAAGACCGGAACGCTTGCGATCGGAACTCACTTTGAGCGCATACATAAAATATGGCTGTCATAAGATGAGCAAAGGCATGAACACAAGTGATGCAATGCGCACTTTCGTGGGCCGATACCGCCAACAGCAGAACTACGAGTTTGATGAGAAGGGGACTGGGATGACGGTCCGCTCAGTATTGCTTACCGGAACGGGAAGGGACTGTTTATCTTTCCGGGCTAGGGCACCTTCCGTGGAGTGTCCAGCAGCCGTGGAGGCAACATATTCGATGAGAAGCAGCCTTTGGGGGTATTAGACGGACTACACCGAAAGAATAAGGAAAACCCACAAGAATGCACTCAAGGTAATTGCCTTTTTGGCGCACTCAGCACCTCCACATCATTAAGTACCGGTAATTACGCACCTCGTAAACTGCACGGGACATGAGGGTGAGTCCAAAGAGGTGGGTGGGTAATGTGGGAAGGAACGTACTTGTTTCAGAAAGAGAATAGTAGGTATAGCTCCGAAAAAAGCGATATGAAAAAAACGAGACGACCGCATATACGGGGGGCATGTACAAAATTCGTAATCTTGGAGCCCGAGTGGTTCGTCAAGTCGGCTGAGGGGGGGAGAAAGGATGGACGTACATCTGTCGCTGCTCAGCGCGGTTGGTGTAATTTCTAGTATGGTATATGAGGTCGCGCGGTATGGAGTGAGAGTCGGGACCCACCGACAGTGTTTGAAAACCGAGATCGAAGATATTATAACGGTCTGTAGAGCTGGGTGAATGGTACGATGACTAGAAACAAAGGTCGTACCAGGGCTGAGCACCCTCCGGCAATGGCCCATCCTACACGGTGTGCATCCCAATGGATGTCACCGTTGCTCCAAAATTTGGACTGATCGGTTGCTTGGAGGTTGTCTGATGGACACGACATTTCTGGGGATAAAAGGGTATAGAATCTGGGAGTTTTTAACTCCCAAAATTAAGGAGGGAAGGAAGGTGTGTGTGTGTGCTGGAAAGGTAAGGACCGCAGGTCTCCCTTTCGGCTCGGAGCGGAGGTTGATTTGAGCGCACTGCTTCCAGCTGGCGAGGTAAGGATGCCAAGGTCATCTTTTTGTGTTTACCTTGGAGCCGGACAAACAACGGGCCGAGCTTGTTTTGCCCAGCTGGGAAGGTCCCTCACCGTATTGTCTCTTACCAACACATCCATCTACAAAGCTATTACAGCTATCGTACGATAGACCAAAGCGCACTCAGGCCCTACATTTTTTCTGTTTACTTCTGGAGCAGGACAAACAACGGGTCTATACATGACCGGGAAGCACCGTGAGTAGGCTGGTCACCGGTTTACACTATGAACGCCTTCCTTGCTGCAGCCCCGTATAACATTAATGTACAGTAGTCATGTGACACAGGCGGCTATTGTTTCCTTGTTTGTCCGCTCCAAACAAAAAATGATGCGGCGCCTATCATTTCCTCCGACACAGCTATCACACTGCTTCGTTTCCCTGATGCCCGTTCACCGATTATCTGACCAATCGCTCTCAGATTTCTGTTTGTTGCACAATTTCCACTAAATTCTTTCTTTACGGGTTTCAGAGAAGCGACTTCCAACACTCTACTCTACACCCCAACCCCGTAGCCCTCGCTGGAACCGCCTCCCCTCAACTGCAGTCTTGAGATGTTTGGTGACTTCTTACTTCTTCTCCCTGGGTGCACCAGGGACTTTCGTGCCCGTGGTAGCCTTCGTGGTCGGCGCCGCGGTCTGGGGCTTGGGTGCAGGGGCCTTTGATGCAGGAGCCTTTCCGCCTGAACCCCTCGCCTGCTGCATATGTTAGCGAGAATGTATTCAACATACTTGGAAAAGACAAACCGTCGAGGTCGCCGCGCGGGTCTCAGCGGGGGCAGTGGGAACTTTGCTGGTGTCAGTGCCTGGGTTTTCGCTTGCGTCAGCTCCATAGCTCCTAGGGAGATGCAATGCGGAAGAAAACTCACGCTTGCTCGGCATGTTCAACTAGTAGATTGCTTTGGTTGGTGTTAGAGGATGAGGTTGTTGTGTCTGCTGTCCTCCTTCGCTGTTCTCGCCCTCCTTTTATACGCGAGACAGCCTCGCAGACGTTGGCACGTTATGCCAAGTCGCTTCGTGACTCTATCTTCCCTTCTAATTGCGCGATCTACTGCTGCGGCCAAAGTCTCTCGCGCTTATCGTTATCCCAAATGAATCGCATACGTGGCCGCCGACGGTAATGAAAGGCCACGTTCTCTATTCTGAGAAATCTCGGCTTCGTTTCTTTGGGTGACATGTCTATGAGTTGACATTCGCCATAGGACAGGCGGAGCCGAGATGATTGCTTCGGGAGATAGCTGCTCTGTCGCCTACGTGGACCGACTTCTTCATATCTACTTCAGTCACTGGCCACGTCGCGCTTGTGTTGCGTGCTGCGCTGGCACATTCCGACGGTAGAGTTATGTCCTTCAAGAGAAGTGTTGTCTTCATGTCTTGCCGCTGCCCCGTCTCCTAAAGATCACACCCGCAGGCCTGAAATCGATCATACGGATCTGCCTATTAGGTATTATCAAGATTGTGACTTTAGGGCTTTAGAGCTTTGTAAGTCTTGTATAAAGCCGCTAGTACAGCGGCGATATCGTTTGCGGATGCCCTGGATGGGAAACGCCGCCACTTGAGAAACACAGGCGTGAGTGCCCTCGGAACATCGCCGACACATCTGAAATCTTTTACGTGTACGTCTGTAGCCAGATTTGGCGGCGGCGAGCTGTGCTTCTCAGCAGAACACCCCTACATTCCCCTCGGGCTCTCGTCGTTGTATTTGGTACGGTGGGCGACCTGTCTGACCACGCGAGATCTGAGCGGCATATGCGCTCCAACCGCTATTCTCGCTCAGTGTCTATCCTACTGCTTACTCAGAAAGCGAAAAAAAAAAAAAAAGGTGTTGTTCGCACATTTTTGCGGTTGCGGTTTTGAGGTAAGATGGTGGCGGACGTGACCCGGACGCGACTATCCCTCGATCTCAAACATAGAAATAGCGCAATCACCTGCTCACCGGTCACCATCGACAACACCACATGATAACCCTTGCGGCTTCGCGCCAAATTTCGTGGTGCCAGCACAATGCTGGCTCGAATTCAGGTGATCTCGTCTTGCCCCGTAAACGCTGGAGGGACCAGGGTTTTGCCGCTTACTGCGATAAAACCTTGGGGTTATTCTCGGTTCGATACACTTTCGGTTAAGGTACTACTGTAGGGGCGGAAGTGGGGTTCTCAATATACCCAGTACCCAGCACAAACAGGGTGTGATGGTAGTAGCGTTATTGAATTCGATCGAAAATAAATAAATAAATAACAAACTTTCGGCAGCGCGACGGTTTCGTCTGTCAAAGACTCGAAACCGCCGTCGACACGCAAATGGACTCTGCAGAATTCCATGAAGCAGTGCGTTTACTCACTCTCGCTCTCATCTGCTTCCCAAGAGCTCACCTGCTTGATAAGGTTTACGGCGTCGTGAGGCAGATACCTCAAGGAAAGGTCACGACGTACGGTGCGTTGCCCACCGCCCACACGTATCGCGACCCATCTTCGAAACCCTGACCGAGCGCAAAATGGCGCCCGCTTCGCAGGCCACGTAACAAAGCTCATCGGCATGCCATCCTACTCGCGGCACGTCGGACAAGGCACGATCCCCCCCTTTCAGTCTTCCCTTTGGGCATAGCACTGACGTGTCCCGCACACACAGCGCTCAAGTTCCTCTCCCCCGCTGCCGACCCGCCCGTCCCATGGCAGCGCGTCGTGTCGTCCGCGGGCAGGATCTCGTCGCGTGGGCCAGGCACGGACGGCGCGGCGCGCCAGAGCGAGGCGCTGCAAGCGGAGGATGTCGATGTGCGCGCGGGGCGCACCAACGAGCTGCTCGTCGACCTCACCACGTACGGGTGGTTCCCCGCGCCGGGAACGATCTCCCCCACCGCCCCGTGATGCCCCCCGTCGCCGTCTGTATGTGAGTGCCCGATTTGGGGGGCACCGAGTTGGTTTGGCGCGTGCTTTTGGACCCGAATGTCGGGAGTGAAACTCAACCCATTCATGAGACATGTATTATGACTGTATATGCTACAGTAACGGCATTACTGTATCAAGCGAGGGTATCAAGCAAAGAATTAGTTGCTTAGTAGCATATACGTAGTCCAGCGACTGTCCCCTCCATGGGTGTGTCGGCTTTTCTAGAATCGAGCATTCTACGTCGTCTGCGACAATTTCGTCTTCGTTCAGAGACTTGTCGTGAGTCTACCGGCTGGTCAGAAGTTCCCACAAAAAAAAGAGGATGCGGTGGTGGTGGTGGTACAAAACCTCCTTTTCTGTCAGATAAGGGTTATTTCTCGGTCTTTTCGACTATCATCACTGCTTTGTCTCAAGATTCCGGAAGAGGGTAGTACAGGATGTCATCCCCGCCATGGTAATACACGCAGAAGCAGGAATTTCAGTGCGTGTGACTCATGAGAGCCGCTCGATACTCCTCGAGAATAGTTAAAGGCGAGCTAATTGCATGCGTAAAACCCTCTCTCAGCTTAACGCTCTTTCTCGTAAAGAAGTTGCGCAGCCAGCTGGTGGGAGTATTCTGGGGGGTGCCCACGAGGCTCCTCTAGACAACTTATCACATCTGCCGCTGGAATGAACACTGAAGAATGGGTCTAAACATGATACGAGGTTGTCTCTGCAACGTTTGCGATTGTAAAGTATAAGTCCACCTTCTTGCATACTCGTTATAACATGATTACTACTGTAAGCTCGCGCCCATAAAAATGACCATGCCTTTTATTTTTGCGTTAACAATTTCTGTCCGCGTTCATACTATCACCGTCTCCGTCGTGTTCCCTATTCGTAATATTTAGTACTATTTGCTACACGGTAGCGAACCAGGTCGCACAGTGCCCCTCCTTTGAATAACCGCAACCCTTCTCCAAGGGACTCGAATGTCATGGGGTGACCCAGAGTGAGACGAGCGGCATCCACCATTTCTGGAATGAGCCCCATGTTGTTCGCGATGGCATATGCGCGGAAGCCTTCGGCCCCAACTGGCATAGGAAACCTTCCTCGTTTGATCTCGTCACGGATATAGGATTGAATCGATGTCATGTCATATTTCTGGCAGGCAGCGAGTAAGGCGAATACCTTCTCATACGAGCCAGGTATGACGGGGGGGATGGGGTAAAGCAGCGAGACGAGACTATTCAGCAAGTCAGCGTCCTCGGACAATTGGACTACAGGAAGGCCGTCTACAATTTCGCCGTCGGGTGGCTGGGGGAGTGAGAGTAAATCTTCGAAAAATGGTGACGACATAGCAAGCAATGACTTGTGGACACGGAAGTCGGCTCGGTCAGACGACCGAATAATAATATTTGCATCGGGTATTTTCAAACAAAATGGCACGAATGGGGGATCCGAGTTTTCGGGGGTTGGCTCTTCCTTCACGAGAGCCAGAGTCGAATATGCCTGTGTGGTGTTCATATTCGTCATCACAATGAGGCCTAGTCACACCAGCTCTACGTACCTTTTCCATTGTCTCATGAACAACAAGCGTCAGAGCCTCCCAGAAAGGGCGTATGACCTGGTTGGATATGTCCGCACATGGACATGTCGTTGAACGAGAAGTCTCATTCTTGATGTGGTGTTCCCGTTTCTTTTCGAATTCGACGAGATCGAAGAGGCGAGGATCTTGCGCTAAGGACCGGATGTAATCATCGAGCCATTGCGGGATTGAGTCAGGGGTAAGAGTTCCACAGCGCAGGTCTTTCACGATGTCTGGTACACTAAACTTCCTAAACTCCAGAAGGCTTAAGGTGAGATCCCCTTTGACTCTCTCGTGATACTCCCGGAGCTCGTAAAGAGAGGCTCCTGGCAGGAAATCCAAGTCGATTTTGCCTACCAAATAGTCGAGGTCCACTGGCATTGAGAGGTGCAGGGTACTTCGCGCGGCGGCCCGAAGCACCTCTTGGTGAAGTCCATACTTTTGTGCAAGGAAATAATTACGGAGTGCTGTCTCTGGGGGGACGAATGGTGGATGCTGTCGAGAGTGAGCGCGGATATCTGTCAGTGCTGAGTCCATTTGATACTTCTCTGCCACGGCTAAGAGCTTCATGATGTTCTCTGTGGTTGAAGGAAGGGTGGGAGCAACGGGAAAAATGAAAGTGAGGAGGCTGTAAAGGATCGCCCCGCTTTCCGGTAGTTTGACCACCGGAAGCGGTTCTTGTTCTTCACGGTTCGCAATTTTGGAAGTACTTAGAATGCCTCGTATGAGGTCTCGAAGTACTGGGGAACTATTGACGAGGTAAAGCTGGGGCACGCGAAAATCATGAGAATCGGACGAGCGAAGAATGATGTCCGAGCCAGGGTAGTCGAAGTGTAATGTCTCGTCTGAGATGACCATATTCGGCGCAGGGGAGATAGGGCGCACTGTAGGCATGGCGTTGGAATTGTGCGGTATACACGTGATGCGATTATGGGCTCGTTGAGTACAGTGTGTTGCATAATAAACCGGAGTGTCCCACAGAAAAAATCTTGTTTGGTTGGCTTTGTCGCACCCAAAAATAGGCCGCCACAATGTCACACCATCACGCTGCTGATTGTATCCTTGCCTGTAATCCTTGCCCGTACATGCTACACGCTGCTACTTGATAATAAAAGTATCCTCCATGCACCATAACTGTTTCGGACCTCCACCTCATCTATACTGGGACGGACAAGTTCATCTCATTCCAGTGCCTCCTTTGCAATGTGTTTGTGAACAATTGCAAGCTGTTGAAGGGCATGGCATATAGTCGCAATGGAGACCTTGACATCTTTGGAACCTTTCTCCACACTTTGAAACGGAGCTTCCCTATCTCTTAGGATCGACTGACCCATGTCCGAAATGGGCCCTTGAATGATAAGCGTTGTCTTGACTCGAAAAATCCCCCGTTCCACTCAAGCGTGAAAAGGTCCTTCAAAGGCCTTAAAACTCGTATTCAACTCCATTTCCTCGCGGCCACATCCACGTGACCGCTCTTCCGCTCCAGCGTCGCCTATAACCTTACCGATCTTGTGTTATAAGGAGTTGATGTTGGATTTCATCTACATACAGAGTAGGATTGGCTTCGAGAATGGAATGGATGTAGTTCATGTCGCCTTGATTGAGAGTACGAGGTCAGCCACATGGGTGACAATAAGGATTGGTGACCTGCCCATGTCGTTTCTAATATCGCAGGTCACATGGCCAATCGCAGATCGTGTTTATGTCTCGGACCTTTGTTTACTTTTCGGAATCCATAAATTACTATAATTACTTTGAGCCTCTATGTACGCCTCCTTAGTTCGCCCACTCTCGCGTTCTAAGGGGGTAAGTCTGTTTCGCCTACGATACTTTACCATTACATTAAACTAATGCCGCCGATCGTAGATTTGTTCAGGTTCGTATAATATAATTCGAGTTCGCCCACTCTCGCGTTCTAAGGGGATTTGTTCAGGTCTTACAGGTTATGGGCCCTGCGGGTCTCTAGCTGCAACCCGCCGACTGACCAACATCCCTTAATCAACCCCCACTGCTGTTATAGCCTAGTTCCCACTGCCGCCTGTCTGATTATCGTCGTCATTCACGCTTAAATCAAAATCGTCTGCCGTCTTGCCTCTGTGCCATCTTCGTTCACTCGTACTTTCGCGCCGCTTCTATGTCAAACGATCAATCACTCCCAAGCACCTTGACGAACTTGTCCCAATTGCCCCCATTACCAAGTAGCCAGGAAAGCAATAACA
This sequence comes from Lactarius psammicola, assembly GCA_025769895.1. Taxonomy (NCBI): domain Eukaryota; kingdom Fungi; phylum Basidiomycota; class Agaricomycetes; order Russulales; family Russulaceae; genus Lactarius; species Lactarius psammicola. The sequence goes on along the minus strand of WTXK01000056.1, from coordinate 109,621 downwards.
ACGCCGATCACTCTCCTGCACACTCCGAGATGTCTTTGACAACACCAGCGGAACCATCTGTACCTCCTCTCGGTCAGGCCTTCCAACAAAACCCCAATCGTGGTACTTCATCGCTCAAACACGAGACTCCGTCGGCTCGAATGACATATAGACCCCCTCCATTGCGTGAATCAGAAGTGTCCCACTCGCATCGACATAGAAGACACTCACCACCTAGAAGAGAGTACAGATCGCGCTCTTCATCAAGGGAATACTCGTCACCTGAGTATCATCCCAAACGCAACTCACACTCATGACGCTATGACTCTCGTTCGCACCGACACAGCACTCGTCATGAACGCGATCGCGCTCCCACGATTAGACGCGAAACCCTTGCGGGACTACCCTCATGGCCCGCGGATCTAAAGCTATCACTAAGCACAGGCAACTGGTTAGAATGGTCCCGATTTCTCTTACGATCGCTCGCCATGACGCAGCTGGATGAATACCCACTTGGGCTCCTGAAATGTCCTGACGAGCGCCTGGACCAACTTGGGAACCGATACTGGAGAGGCAATGATTGCATGATCCTAGGATTCATGCAAACGCACATGTACTCAGCGGAGATTCAGCACATCGCGACCTGTACCACTTCCGCCGCGGCATTCCAATCCCTGCGCATCCGTCACGAGAAACGCAGTGGGCTCACGCAGCTCCAGCTCATCCAGAAACTAATGCAGATCACTTTTGACGACAACCCCGAGCAGTTCGACAATAACATGGCGTCTTTCCGAGACCTAGTTTACCGTATCGAAAGCATCGGCCAAGTTGACGTCAATAGGCTCGGCCTCCTGTTCGTGCTACTCAATCTAAAGACGACTCATCCATCGGTACACGACGCGCTCGCACCTTCATTAATGGATGGCTCTATAACTGTGGAGCTAATGGAGGAAAGAATGCGTTATTATTTTGAAATGCGAGGCGCACAACAGGGACAACAAACCTTGGGACAGCAACTTTTGCCAGGCGCCACGATTGCGCTCCCCGCTCATCAGCCCCACCGATCCACCATTTGTCCGAACTGTAAACGTCCTGGACATACTGTCGAATTCTGCATAGCGCCTGGAGGAAAAATGGAAGGCCTACCAATGCATGAAGCAATCTCTCGTCAACGCATGGCGCGGGAGGCTTTTCGCCCCCGCATACGGCCTCACGGGGACGGTAACGCGACAAACAGCAATGCACCGCTGAAATTGGGCGAAGATGGGTCCATTTGAATCGCTGGTATTCGCTACCGCCCGGAGACCGGAGTTAGCGCCGCCCTTGCTGACGCTGAAGGCGCAAACCTCAACCCCGATCAGGAAGACTTCTCTGATTGGCCTCCTGGGAATGCTACCGACACGCCCCTTGACACAAACGCCATCCTTATCGCCTCCATCGATACCCCTCCTGCATCCGATGTCGCTCTCTTCAGCCAGCAGTCGGGCCCTCCTTTCTTCCTGGACTCGGGCGCGTCCAACCACATCACTTGTATTCGATCGGACTTCTCTACGATAGCGCCGCTCAACACACCGCGAAGGATCTCCGGAGTCGGAAACGTCTCGGTGCTCGCCGTGGGGGTCGGCACCGTTACACTCACACTCCCGCAGACCAACGCATGCTTGCGGCTAGAAAACGTCCTATACGCACCCGAAGCCTGCGTCCGCCTCGTTTCCATTCACCAGCTAAACAAAGCTGGTTTCGTAACCACTTTCCAAGCGGGCCGCTGCAAACTCTCGGACAACAGAGGCTATGCCCTCGCTGACTGCGCACCGAACTCATCAAATCTGTACGCTCTGCCTGACGCTCAAGCAAACGATACCGCAATTGCCCTGCCGAGCCTCGTCATGGCACCTAATCTTGAGAGTTGGCATAGGCGCTTGGGCCACGCAAATCACCAAACAGTGTTGCAGATGGCCCGCGACGGTGCCGTGAGAGGCATGCCCGTCAACCTAGCCCTCGCTCCGGGGACCTGTGAGCACTGCGTGCGTGGCAAACAAACCCATACATCTGTTCCAAAGCAGCGCGAAGGGGACAGAGCTGACAGACGTTTGCAGCGCGTCTTCATTGATCTCTCGGGGCCTCACTCCGTCGCCTCACGCTCCGGCTTCCTTTACGTCATGAACTTCATTGACGATTACTCTGGGTATGGATGGACCCGCCTTCTGAAAGCAAAGTCCGACGCCTTCGGTGCTTTCTGCGCTTGGCTAACCGCAGTCGAAACACAGTCAGGCGAGAAGTTATGCTACGTTATCACTGATAACGGTGAACTTCGCTCCACGGACATGGCCAAATTCTGCTCAGATTGAGGCATCTCACACCTATTCACCGCTCCACACACCTCCGCGCACAACGGTCGAGTGGAACGAATGCACCGCACTCAAATGAATAAAGCCAGAGCCATGCGCCTTGCGTGCGCCGCTCCCCTCCAGATGTGGGATGAGTTCATGTTAACAGCTTCATATCTTATGAACCTCACCTCGTCTCGCTCCCTCAGCGGCCGCACACCCCACGAGCTTTGGTTCGGCAGCAAACCCTCTGTTTCACACCTCTGCGAAATTGGCTGTCGCACATTCGTCTTCATCAACGGGTCTAACCCGAAAATTGCGGCACGCTCAATTGAATGCATACTCATTGGGTACACTCCTAACTCAAAGGCCTATCGTTGCTGGGACAAGGATCACAATCGGATCGTCGACTCGCACCATATCCGTTTCATCGAACATCTGCAATCTTCTCCGCATCCCCTAAACCCCGGCGTTACTATAAACCCTCTTGAAAACGACCATAACGCCGATGTCTCTTCCAGCATTGATCCGCCTGCCGCCGCCCCTATCCCTCATGCCGATTCCCCATCCCCTCCCTTGCCTTCCCCATCCACACCTTCCGTTCCTATTTCACCCATCCCCTTGCCTCGTCGTTCCACTCGTCCCCATATCCCTGCCCCTTCACGTCAAGAGACTTGTGATGGTCTCATCCGTTCTAAACTAAACTCTAAACCTATTCAGGCTGCGCTTGCGCCGGACGAGGGGGAGTATACTGTAAGCACGCCCAACACAACCGCCCCCGAAACCGACGAAGACGGCGACTTCGCAATGTCAATCGACGTAGAAGACCCTGATGCGCCATCTTGGAAAGAAGCCATCGCGTCGGCGGAGAAGGAAAAATGGTTGGAGGGCGCACGATCGGAACTGCGCAGCTTGGAGGAAATGGAAGTCTTCCGGTTAGTCCACCGGTCCGCCGTCCCATCTGACAGAAAAATTCTGCGAGGGAAGTTCGTGTGTAGGCTCAAACGCGACGAATTTGGCAATCCGACACGACATAAAGTTCGATGGGTCGCGAAGGGTTTCCAACAAGTATGGGGGAGGGACTTCACTGACACCACCTCACCGACCACACGCCTCAAATCTATGCGCGTAATTCTACACATCGCCGCCTGCAACGACTGGCGCATCGACCAGTACGATGTAAAAACCGCCTTCCTGAACGGTATCCTGCCTGAGAAGGAGCTACAATTCATGGAACAGCCGTCGGGTTTCGCCAAGCCCGGCATGGAAAATCATGTCTGGCAACTCCAGCGCGGTCTATACGGCATGCGGCAATCGTCCAGAATATGGAACAAGACCCTTCACTCGTCGTTCCTCAAGTGGGGATTCAGTCGGGCCGAATGCGAATGGTGTATCTATTCGCGCCGTGCGGCTGTGGGCTCAACGGTGGTAGCGGTACATGTAGACAATATGGTGGCAACCTCCTCCAACGATACCGAGGCCTCTCTTTTTCACTCAGAGCTAGAATCAGCGTGGCAAATCACCGCACTGGGCGAGGCCAAACTGGTTGTGGGGATCGCCATATGACGGGACAGAAACGCTCGCACGATTTTCCTCAGCCAAACCGCCCTCATCGATAAGATCGTCACCACGTATCATCAAACTGATGCCGCACCGTCCCCCACTCCCATAGTGCACGGCGCACAACTTCTGCCACCCGATCCGCGCACACCGTTGGAGGAAGGGGAACAGGAACGACTAGACTCACTGCCATACAGATCACTGGTTGGCTCCCTGATGTACGTAGCTGCGGGGACAAGACCGGACATAGCTTTCACAGTCAGCAAGCTATCTCGCTTCCTCAACTGCTACCGTGAAATACACTGGCAGGCTGCCATTCGCGTGGTGAGATACCTCAAGGGGACCCGGGACTTCGCATTACGACTGGGCGGTACCAGCACGATTCCCATTCTGCTAGGGTACAGCGACTCCGACTACGCGAACGACCCCGGCCCTCAGGGACGACGCTCGGTCGGTGGCTACTGTTTCTCACTCGGAAGCGGAATGATTTCTTGGTCCTCAAAGAAACAGAAAACCATCGCAGACTCCACATGTGCGGCGGAATACATCGCGGTGTCCGAAGCCGGCAAGGAGCTCGTATGGCTTCGCACGCTCCTGACCGAGCTCGGCTACAAGCCCGAGGGCGCCTCCAAACTTCTCTGCGACAATTCCGCAGCGGTATTGTTGAGCGGCGACCAAGTGTTCCACGACAGAACAAAACATCTTGACGTACGCTATCACTGGATCCGAGGACGCGTGGAGGATGGAGAAATCGTCGTCACGCGTATCGGGACTGCGGACAACATCGCCGATGGTCTGACCAAGGCTCTGCCTGGGCCAGCCTTCACAAACTTCCGCAACTACTTGGGGGTCATGAAACCGAATATCGTACAGGTGGCAGCGTAGCACCGTGGTCTACGCTGAGGGGGAGTGTCGTTTCTAATATCGCAGGTCACATGGCCAATCGCAGATCGTGTTTATGTCTCGGACCTTTGTTTACTTTTCGGAATCCATAAATTACTATAATTACTTTGAGCCTCTATGTACGCCTCCTTAGTTCGCCCACTCTCGCGTTCTAAGGGGGTAAGTCTGTTTCGCCTACGATACTTTACCATTACATTAAACTAATGCCGCCGATCGTAGATTTGTTCAGGTTCGTATAATATAATTTGAGTTCGCCCACTCTCGCGTTCTAAGGGGATTTGTTCAGGTCTTACAGCCCAAAGTCACAATACAAGCGGAGAATATTGTAGACAGTACTTTCAGCACAACCAGCAAGGAGTGCAATTTCTGGGGCCTTCTTCTGCTGTCCATACCGCCAAAAGACTATTTGCTCCCTCAACTGTTGAGATATTTGAGGCGCCATCCAGGGGATCTAGTGTGACAGGTCACAATCCGTATGACATAAAGTACTGTTTGGCTGCTACAAACAAGATTTTTTCTGGTGAACACTCCGGTTTATTATGCAACACACTGTAATATAGAGACGAGCGTAAACGACTGGAATCGAGTGCACGCAAGCGAGTGAGTGGGCGCGGAGACAACAGCAACAATAATGATTTCAGGGGCTCGTTCCGAGCCTTTAAACTATCGTACAGTAGCGTAGCTCAAACCGGTAAGTATGATGTATCATACTATGAGACTTGACGCGTTTCTGCGTCATTTTTACCGTAACAGAGTTACCCGAGGTTTTCGAGCTTGAAACAATACAAAAGATGACACAGCATGAGAACAGAAGGCGTAACACGAACGCGCAGAAGTAAACTACAAAACACAACCGAATCGAGACATGAATGCATGAATGGCCATACGAAACTAAAAGGCCGTTGCGAGAACAAAACCGAAACTGCGCCTTAAGCGCATTGAAGCATTTCCATCAACACGTAGCTTTCACAGTAAAAGAGCCAGTAAAGCGCTGCGGCAAGCCTTATGAGGATTACCTCATAATGGCCATGTCACGGACCGTGTTCGAGATGCTCGTACTTGTGCAGCAGGAACCGCAGCAGGTGCACCGTGACAATGCCCTTGACAAGGCTTAGGCCTCATAGAGAATCCATGCAAATTTCCGATGGGACGTAAATTGGGAAAAGGCGTTGTAGAATGGTGTGACGTGCGTCATCGCGCACCCACCGGAAAAAAACGCGTACTACTTGTACTACTACTACAATGAATTGGCAGAACATTAGATAGGTAAATCGCAGATTAGATAAACTCCTTAGGCTGGGGGTGCAGCATCAGCAAAATGGACCTGACCTGTCGTTACTAAGTTAGGGGTAACTAGTGCCAACTAAAATTGAATGCTGCCAATGCTGCCAGTCTCGGATAGTGCTCTCTAGTAACATTCCATTTTCCTGATGCAGGGAAATTCCGCTGTAAGCAAAGTCCGCTGCTATCCTTTGCGTGTCATAGGTGCCAGACCGAAGCGCGTGGAACATGCAAAGCAGGCCGGAAGTGAAGGGGGAGTGTACTTTTATGTGCAAATACCCAATGCAAATGCCACAATATCGTAGGGTATGGTAGAGATCGGAGTAGGACGGGAAGGCGAGAACTTTGATCACTTGCCCCGCGCGAGAAACACGCAGCCTGTCGTTCTACTGGGCGTGGGGAGTTACTTAGACTCGTTAAGTTGTCGAGAAATCTGGGGCGCGGTGTCCACCGGGTTGGTGGCCCCACGAGTTGGCGCAGTCACGGCCGCACAGCGTGTTGGTGTACATCATGTAGATGAAGTTGGCGCAACTCGGCGGAGGCATCGTGGTGTTATATTGCAGCGGGCTCTGCGTTGCCCAGGTGTCTCTTCAATTCCTTGCGTGTAGAACTTAACCAAAATACCTCAGTTCTAATAGTCACAGAGAAACCGAGGTATATTCACCAAACCGAAAGCTTCGGATTGTAACCAGTATCCAAGGAGTGACAGTACCGTTATCGAATTAGATCGAAAATAAATAATTATTTACAGTAACAAACTTTCGATGGCGCGTCGGTTTCGCCCGTCGAAACTGCCGTTGACACGCAAATGGACTCTGCAAAATCCCATGAAGCGGCGTGTTCACTCTCCCTCACGTCCGCTGCCCAAGAGCTTACCGGCGAGATAAGGTTTACGGCGTCGTGAGGCAGATACCCTGAGGAAAGGTTACGACGTACGGTGCGTTGCACCACTGCCCACACGTATTGCGACCCATCCCATCTTCGAAACCCTGACCGAGCGCAAAACGGCGCCCGCTTCGCGGGCCACGTAGCAAAGCTCATCGGCATACCGTCCTACTCGCGGCGTGTCGGACAAGGCACGATGCCTCCTTTCGGTTTTCCCTCTGGGCACAGCACTGATGTGTCCCGCACACACAGCGCTCAAGTTCCTCTCCCCCATGGCTGACCTGCCCACCCCATAGTAGCGCGTCTTGTCGTCTGCAGGCAGGCTCTCGCCGCGTGGGCCAGGCACGGACGGCGCGGCGCGCCAGAGCGAGGCGCTACAGGCGGAGGACGCCGATGTGCGCGCGGGGCGCACCAACGAGCTGCTCGTCGACCTCGCCACGTACGGGTGGTTCCCCGCGCCGGGAACGATCTCCTCCACCGCCCCGTGATGCTCCCCGTTGTCGTCTTTAGATGAGTGCCTGATTAGGGGGCATCGAGTTGGCTGGCGCGTGCTTTTAGACCCGCACGTCGGGGGCGAAACTTAAGTCGCTCGGCCTATTCGGACATGTTATGACGATTGTGTACGCCAATATCGAGAAACATGTGAACTAGTTGGTTAGTGGCAGACTTGGTGGCAGATACGTAGACCAGCGACTGTCCCCTCTATGGGTCGTCGGCTTTGACAGAATCGAGGATTCTGCGTCGCCTGCGATAATCTTACCTATTTTCGGGGACTTGTCGCGTGTCTACTGACTAGTCAGTTAGAACTTGAAGAAGTGTCCACCAAAAAGATGTGGTGTGTAAGACTTCCTTTTTCTGTCCGATAACTTGGAAGGTTATTACTGTAAGTTATTTCTTGGTCCTTTCGTATTGGCATAAGTATGTGCCACTGTACATGTGGGAAACGACGGCCTGTCTTCAACAGGGTGTGCAAAATTTCTACGACGAGGATGCGTAAAAACATTGTTGAGGGTGGCCAAAAGCGAACAAACATTGGGGAAATAAAAACAAGGGCCTCGGGCTCCATCATGGCCGCAGGGTGGTTGGACGACGACGCGGCGTCCGCAGTGCCAGTGCTCCCGCGGCGTATAGACCGGCCAAGTTCTTTTACTTGGGAAACAAAAAAAATGTTATGTACGACTCAATACTTCCACTCATGCGTGTTTCATATATGTAGTGATTCTTAGCTACGACTAGTCCTAGTCTCTGGCTTGTATCCCGGAATTTAGTTTTTTTAGGTAGAATAAAAAAAACAAAGAAAGACGAGTAAACCGGAGACACTGGCAGAAGGATATGGCAGGCGCGAGGGCTGGGAGCGTCGCGATTACGTGCAATAACGCGACTGCGCGTGGCCCATTCCTATATAAGGGGGCACCTATAACGACGCAGTGAAGAAATCCCAGATCCTTGGTGCCTCGCCCTCCAGTCGACACTTGGCGACACCGAAATTCGACATATGCGACTTGGAGGGAGAGGAAATCTAGCTTCCGGGATCGCAGCTTGTACTCGAGCCCGTCCACTGGTATACCACGACCGGGTGAAAAGTCTCGACGTCACCATAGATGACCTGAGGGGGCCTCGTTTTTTTTCAATAAATCCATTTATATATCCAGGATATATGCCGTGGGCAACTTGAAAGACCGTTCGTAGCGAGGCCCACTACATTAATGAAACGCGCGTGAGTCTGTAAGTACGATGCCCCCTCAGTCGTAAAGAACAGTGATGAAACCGAGAGAAAAGAGATACCTGAGGGGGCTTCCAGCGTGCGTGGTGGCTGTCTCCTCGCCCCTCGGACAATGATGCCTCTCGATCTGTGCCAAGGAAGAGCTCCGCCACAATCTAAAAGAGGACAGCCACAGAATACGCACAAGCTTTGAGGTTACTGAGCCAAGCTATTAGGACAAAGCGGCTGCTCTCAGGCTCATACTTGTACTCACACAACGAATCGTAATCCTGTAGGATAAGGTGAGACTCCGGGAGTGAGTATATGTATACCCTATGTCCGTTAATTAGGGCACCTGTCAACGATACTATCACACTAGAGAGGAGTCAGGCGATTCAAAGGAGGCAGGGAACTTGTTCATGTACTAGTAATTCCCTAGACAAACGCAAACTATGAAGCTCGTGAGACATGTCTTAGCAGTAGATTAGGGTGTTCGCATCGGGATGTCATGATGAAATATCGAAGTCAATCACCCAGTCAGTGGTGTTACTCCACCGCGGATTGGGCCTTCGCTTGGGTCGAGAACTACTATTCGCTCTACGATAGCGAACCAGGTCGCGTAGTGCTTGTCCTCTGAATGACCGCAACCGTTCTCCAAGGGTTTTGAATGTCATAGGGTAATTTAGAGTGAGACGGGCTGCACTCTCCATTTCTGGAATGAGTCCCATGCTGCTCGCAATGGCATATGCGCGGAATGCTTCAGCCCCAACGGGCACAGGGAGCCTTCCTCGTTTGATCTCGTCACGGATATAGGATTGAATCGATACCATGTCGTATTTTTGGCAGGCAGCGAGCAAGGCGAATACCTCTTCATAAGAGCGAGGTATGACAGGGGGGGTGGGGTAAAGCAGCGAGACGAGACTATTCAGCAAGCCAGCGCCCTCGGGCAATTGGACCACAGGAAGGCCGTCTACAATTTCGCCGTCAGGTGGCTGGGGGAGAGAGAGCAGATCTTCGAAAAATGGTGACGACATAGCAAGCACTGACTTGTGGACACGGAAGTTGACCTGGTCAGACGACCGAATAATAATATTTGCATCGGGTACTTTCAAACACAATGGCACGAATGGAGGACCCGAGTTTTCAGGGGTTGGCTCTTCCTTCACGAGAGCCAGAGTCGAATCTGCCTGTGGGGTGTTCATATTCGTCACCACGATGAGGCCTAGTCACACCAGCTCTACGTACCTTCTCTATCGTTGCATAAACAACAGTTGCCAGAGCCTCCCAGAAAGCGCGTATGGCTTGGTTGGATATGCCCGCACATGAACATGTCGTAGGACGAGAAGTCCTATCCTTGATGTGGCGTGCCCGAGTATTTTCGAATTCGATGATATCGAAGAGGTGAGGAGCTTGCGCTAAGGACCCGATGTAATCGTCGAGCCATTGCGGGATTGAGTTGGGGGTAAGAGTTCCACAGCGCAGGTCTTTCACGACATTTGGTACACTAAACTTCCTAAACTCCAGAAGGCTTGAGGCGAGACCCATTCTAATTTTCTCGTGATACTTCCAAAGCTCATGAAGATAGGTTCCTGGTATGAAATCGATCTTGCATACCACATCCTCGAGGGTCATTGAGAGGCACAGGGTACTTCGCGCGGCCCAAAGTACCTCTTGGTGAAGTTCATACTCTTGTGCGAGGAAATAAAAGTGGAGCGCTGTCTCTGGGGGAATGAACGATGAATACTGTCGAGAGAGAGCGCGGATGTGGGTCAGTGCTGAGTCCATTCGATACTTCTGGGCCACGGCAAGGAGCTTCATGATGTTCTCCGTGGTTGAAGGAAGGACGGGAGCGACGGGGAAAATGAAAGTGAGGAGGCTGTAAAGGATCGCCCCGCTTTCCGGTAGTTTGACCACCGGAAGCGGTTCTTGTTCTTCAAGGTTAGCGACGTCGGAAGTACTTAGAACGCCTCGTGTGAGGTCTCGAAGTACTGGGGAACTATTGACGAGGTAAAGGTGGGCCACGCGAAAATCATGGGAGTCGGACGAGCGAAGAATGATGTCCGAGCCAGGGTAGTCGAAGTGTAATGTCTCGTCTGAGGTGGCCACACTAGCATTCGGCGCGGGGGCTATAGTAGTAGGGTGCGCCTTGAAGCGGCGACGCACTCTAGTCATGGAGTTAAAATTGTGCGGTATGTAAAACAAGATGTCAACCCACCTGGAGCTTTTAAAAGCGCTGCCGCATGCCAAAGGATGGGGTAATGACTGTGTCACGAGCCGTGTTCGAGCCGCTCGTGCGCAGCCGCAGGCCCGGGTGCACAACGCATAGAGAATCGACGCAAATTACTTCGCTTCCATGGACTCCGAACTTGAACAGAGCCTGAGAGATGGCGTTGTAGAATGGTGTAACGTGCATCCGCAGCCACAAGTTCATGACGGCATCACCTAACATAGCAAACCTCCCATCAGTCAGATGAGTCACTGCGCAAAGAATAGAGGCACATTCGTATTGCGTAGCAGTCACGAGTTGGTTGTTTTGCGGCCACAGTCACGAATCGGGGGGTGTTGGCACAGGGAATCAAAAGTGGGGAATGGGTGTTTGTACTGCGCCATTTGTTTTTATTGGCAGGTGCGCTGCGGCGCACCAGGTGCACCGAACAGGCACTGAGATAAGATGATAATCAAGCGCGCGTCATCGCGCACCCACCTGAAAAAAAAGGTACTACTAGTACTACTAAGTCAGTAGGATATTAGATAGGTGCATCGTAGACTCGGATTAAATAAATCCCTCGGGCTTAGGCTGGAAGTGCGGGGACAGTCCGCTGCATATATATCCTTTGCGTGTCATAGATGTCGAAGCGTGTGGAACATGCAAAGCAGGACGGAAGTGAAGGGGAAGTCTGCTTCTATGTGCAAGCAAGGACCGCAGTTGCCATGAGCGTATGCGACACGCAAAGCAGTCTCGAAGCGCTGGGAAAGTCCGGAGTCCGTTCTTCGTACTATGTGTGAACTAAGTCCGCTCTTATCTCACTCCACTCTTATCTCACATCGCGCAATTATAGTGTAGTAGATGTTGGCCCACAATCGCCAATTAAAACCAGAAGCTACGTATCGAACTGAAACATCGTTGCCACGTGTCGTGCTCATCACAACTCAGTAGAAGAGTGACATTGGCGCCCGTCATATTAACAGCAGCGCCCACTCCCTCGCATGAGTGGGAGGGCACAGTCACGAAAGAAGTGCGAAGAAATACAGGAGAGACAGTACTGTCTCACGAGCGATGGCCTCCGGCCCATAACGTATCCTTCTGTGGATATATACATACTTATCTTTAAAGCTTCGGTTACTTCGTACGACTTGGGGGCACCTATTGACTTAGGATTACGCGTTTTCCTAACTGTACTAGTGGGTTTCGCTACGTCTGGTCTTAGTCTCAGGTTTGTATCCCGGAATAAATATTGATTTATAAATTAAAAATTAAAAATGGGAGAGAGAAACGTCAAAGGTACAGTAATTCTACATAGAGCTCTGTACTCCAACTTGAAGAAGCATGTCAAAAAAAAGGTGGCGCACGAACCGGGGGCTGCTGCATCGCTATAGAACAATGCACACAATAAATGATACGACGCAGATCCTAGACCCCGCGCGTGCATGCCATTTGCGAACGCAGGGGACCGGGGCGTCGGGCGAGCTCGTCCATGTGTACAGGAACCGCCCAACACCCGACCCGTGGCGCATATAGCGGCCCCGGAGGATATACCCAATCGTGAATCCGGGAAACACAAAACTACGCACCACAGAGTGAACGTCGAAGTTTAGGTGTACGCTTTGCAAAAACTATTCAATCGTTCGCAGTGCCTTTGCGATATCGTTCCTGATGGGGATCGAAAGTGACGACGCGACGCATTGAACAGCCCAGAGAACAGACAGTCGAATCGCCCCCAGGGAGGCGCCATAAAGAGGGGATGTGGAAGATTCGAGTGACGAAGAAATGCCGAGATAGTAAAGAACGAAGATCCGATGGTGGGATAGATTGCCAGGACCGTATTTGCCACAATATCGTTGATGTGTAGAGATCTGTGACCGCTCAGAAGGGTAGGATGAGAAGGCGAGGACTTGACAGGCAGGCCATTGATCATTTAGTCCACGCAAGAATTACGCAGCCTGTTGGGTGGATGGGTTCTACTGGGGGGTGACTTAGAGACTCATCGAATTGTCGAGAAATCTGGGGAGCGCTGAGCACCGTCTCGAAGGGGGTTCGGTGGCCCAGCGAGTCGGCGCACGTCTGTGTGATGGCGTTGACACAGGGTGTCGTGGTGTGGTATCAAAGTAGGGCCCTGCATTGTCTAGGTGTCTCTTCGCGCCTTGCGTGTTAGAACCTAACCAAAATACCTGTCCTAATAGTCACAGAGAAACCGAGGTATATTCACCTAACCGAAAGCTACAGATAGCTGAGAGCGATGTACAGTACCAAGTGATGATTCGACTTACCCTTCATTCCTGGTAGTCATAGAAAAACTGAGGGAAAACTGAATAAGAAGTTGAACCAGCCTGAGGACGTGTATCTGGATACTGTCACGTGCATCTAGTAAGGATCGTGACAAGCGCGTGATCGGCTCGTGCCTAGCCCTAATCTTGAAGGCCGCTCGCTGGACATGAGTAAAGCGTTGCGGTGTTGTGGCAGAGTCGTAGTCTGTGGATGTGGATTAGGTATGTGGAGAGTGTGGAAGGAGGATGGGATGAATGCCTCACGCTAACTCAATTAGTTCTCTGTGCCCCCCCTATCTCGTACCCCGATATATGAGACCTTTTCAGTGGGAGAGGAAGGGCCATCATCCATGTCTGTGTCCCGGACAGTCGAGACGAAATCTTACGCTTGATGTTACGTGCTTTCTGTTTGGGGCACAAGACAGCCTCTCCTCGGGTATGATGGTGTCGAAGTCGACGATGAGAACAACCCCGCCAACACGAGGAGCCTTGACGTCTTACCAGGGTCTGAAGCGCCGTCTGCTTTCCTCGCGAGTATTAGAGGCTTTCTGCGTGCTCGAGTTTGAGCTTCCGTATGAAATCTTCCATCTTGAGACAGAGCACATGACCATCGTTCATGTTGCTGTCTTCTTGAATCGTACGCCGCGCTTGAGGACACCTTCAGAATGCCGTTTGAACCTGATGCGCTCCTGGCGGCGGTCTGCCTCGAAGATGAGCTGCGAGCCATCGTGGACGAAATTTGGTGAGGTGTCATAGTAACGAACATAAAGCCCTGCACGGCTTGTCCGGCGACATGACGGAAGGGGGACTGTACATTGTAAACCATCAAGGGACGACACCCCTACAAATTTGAGTCTGGACTTACGTCATTCGTTTACGATAATAATGCGAGGCAAGGTTCTACGTTGCTTGTAGGTCATAAAACCCGCTCTAATCAACGCAAAAAATGGTGCGAGTCAGAATCGACTTCTTTGTTCGCCAGAAACTTTGACTCCCGAGTAGCACTTTGAGTTTCCATTATCCTAAGCGACAAAACGAAAGCGTTATGCATTCGAAAATATGGGGATTATACACGGCGATGTTCGTTACCACTTTAGGCCTTTTACTCCCTAGAAAAGCTCAATTATGAAGCTCGTGAGACACATCGTAGCAGTGGATTAGGTGGTTGGCATTGGAATGCTATGATGGAATATACCAGCCTGTGGGTGCACACAGTACAGGAAGACGCTGTCGGCCTTCGTGCCACATAGGGTAATAGGCCAAGAGGCACACGTTAATGGCTTCAAAAAAAAAACGCAGTCGGCCCAACTCAAGTTGAAACCTCTCTTTTGACGAGGAAGTTTTGAGGAAGAGAGCAAGTACCGGGCCGGCGTTGTTGAGGACGGATGGAGATAAGGACCAGACTTGAGCAGAGCCTGGTTGCCATGACAAATCTTGAAAGCTCGTTTATCATATTATCATATCACACTAGATATCATATCTCTAATTTGATGTCGATTGAGCCAGAGTTGAGCAAGAGATTCGGAGTGTCCTCGGGTGGGTCCTGCCAGTGTCCGATGTCCGGGTCTACTATCTCCTGCCACATGATACAATTAGTGAAAATGAACTTTTGCGTCAACGTTTTCCTTCCGCATCCGTATCTCCGTCTCCGTCATGTTTCCTATTCTCCTTTATCTTACTACTATTTACCCCAAGATATACGTGGCGTGGTTGTGACTTGCGTGAGTGTATTAAGACGGCAGAAACGAGTGTTGTTCGAGCGCGCGGCAACCTGAGCGACAAAGAGTTGTGCATGAAGTAGAAGGCCAAGAGCGATTACATTTAGGGGTGCGTTTTTGAGCCCTTTTAACTGCTGGTATAAGTACGCTATTCGAATACTTTGTAGAGTAAATCGAGGCCGGCGCGCGTGAACCGGTAAATCGTACACATATACACACAGGACACAGTGCAAACACACACAAGCACAGAGGTAAAACAAGACACAGACATAAACATAAAACCAAAGGCCGTATCAAAACCAAAGGACCGCTGCCGAACCGAAATCAAGAACGAGGCTTAGCGGTCTGTACTCGCAAGCAAGTCCGCATTCGCCTCTGGCGGTCCGGGTTCAAAAAGCAACTTCTTGGGTTGACAACTATCATTCACTGCACGATAGCGAACCAGGTCGCACAGTGCCCGTCCTTTGAACGACCGCAACCCTTCTCCAAGGGATTCGAATGTCATGGGGTGACCCAGAGTGAGACGAGCTGCATCCTCCATTTCTGGAATGAGTTCCATGCTGCTCGCGATGGCATATGCACGGAAGGCTTCGGCCCCAACTGGCATAGGAAACCTCCCTCGTTTGATCTCGTCACGGATATAGGATTGAATCGATGTCATGTCGTATTTCTGGCAGGCAGCGAGTAAGGCGAATACCTTCTCATACGAGCCAGGTATGACGGGGGGGATGGGGTAAAGCAGCGAGACGAGACTATTCAGCAATTCAGCATCCTCGGACAATTGGACCACAGGAAGGCCGTCTACAATTTCGCCATCGGGCGGCTGGGGGAGAGAGAAAGAATCTTCGAAAAATGGTGATGACAGAGCAAGCACTGACTTGTGGACACGGAAGTCGGCTCTGTCAGACGACCGAATAATAATATTTGCATCGGGTATTTTCAAACACAATGGTACGGATGGAGGATCCGAGTTTTCGGAGGTTGGCTCTTCCTTCACGAGAGCCAGAGTCGAGTCTGCCTGTGTGGTGTTCATATTCGTCGTCATGATGAGTCCCAGCCACACCAGCTCTACGTACCTTATCCATCGTCCCATGAACAACAGTTGTCAGAGCCTCCCAGAAAGTGCGGACGGCCTGGCTAGGTATGCTCGCACATGGACATGTCGTAGAACGAGAAGTCTCATCCCTGATGTGGCGCGCCCGAGTATTTTCGAATTCGATGATATCGAAGAGGTGAGGAGCTTGCGCTAAAGACCCGATGTAATCATCGAGCCATTGCGGGATTGAGTTAAGGGTGAGAGTTCCACAGCGCAGGTCTTTTACGACATCTGGTATATTAAACTTCCTAAACTCCAGAAGGCTTAAGGCGAGACCTTTTCTAACTCTTTTGTGATACTCCAAAAGCTCATGAAGATAGGCTCCTGGCACGAAATCGATCTTGCCTACCAAATCCTCGAGGGTCGTGACTGAGAGACGCAGGGTACTTCGCGCGGCCCGAAGTACCTCTTGATGAAGTCCATACATTTGTGCGAGGAAATAATCGTGGAGTGCTGTCTCTGGGGGAAAGAGTGATGGATGCTGTCGAGAGTGAGCGCGGATATCTGTCAGTACTGAGTCCATTTGATACTTCTGGGCCACGGCCAAAAGCTTCATGATGAACGCCGTGTTTGAAGGAAGGACGGGAGCGACGGGGAAAATGAAAGTAAGGAGGCTGAAAACGATCCCCGCACTTTCCGGTAGTTTGACCACCGGAAGCGGCTCCTTTTTTTTACGGTTAGCGACGTCGGAAGTACTTAGAACGCCTTGTATGAGGTCTCGAAGTACTGGGGAACTATTGACGAGGTAAAGGTAGGGCAAGCGAAAATAACGGAAGTTAATAATGCCCGAGCGAAGAATAATATCCGAGCCCATGCCATGGAAGTCGAAGTGTATTACTCCACCTGAGATGACCACATTCCGTATACAGGTTGCAAAGCGCACTACAGGCATGGCGTTAGAATTGGGCGGTATGTCGACCAAGATGTCAATCCACCCGTAGCTTTTAAAAGAGTCAGTAGAGCGCAGCCGCAAGCAGTAGAACGAGGTAATGGGCGTGTCGTGTTCGATCCGCTCGTACGCAGCAGGTGCACAAGGCCTCATAGAGAATCCATGCAAATTACCATCGATGGAGCTTAGATTGGAGGAATGCGCTGTAGAATAGCACCCGCAGCACCGCAGTCACAAGTTCGGGAGTGACGGCATCACCATGAGCCACTGCGCAAAGACGGCCGTTCTCGGCCGCAGCTCTGAAGGAGCTGCGGTATAGAACGCGGCACGTGCTCGTTCCTCTTTTTCGCGTTTTCGCGCCGCCGTCCGTCCGCCCAAGCTCTCGACCGCTTCAAAAAGCCAAAACGCTTTTGTTTCGCCCACTTTCCACGCCCAATAATCGCCAAGGGATCGGTGAGGCTCACGTCTTCCGACCCTCATCGGCTCCCTCCGGGAGAGTCCCCGTCCATCAATCGCGACCTCGCCTCGTAAACGTAAATCCCTCACCCCCGATCAAGAAGCACTTCGTGCTTTCGCCCGTTTTCTGTACAGTTGCTACCTATTAGTAGACATAAGAGCTAATACATTCAAGTTCACTGTGCCATGTGCCGGTCCCCTTCCCTCCTGGCGCCATACCAAACCTAACGCGAGAGCAAAGCAGTGACTCGCAATGATTAGAGGCACACTCCGAGTTGTATTGCGCAGTAGTCACGAGTTTTAGATATCGACGATGATCAAGTGCGTGTCATCGAGCACCCACCTAAAAAAATGCGTACTACTTGTACTACTAAGTTAGTAGAATATGAGATGGGTACTGATCGCAGATTAGATGAACCCCTCAGGCTGGAAGCGCAGGGAAAGATCGCTACTCTACGTAAGCAAAGTCCGATGTTTTCCTTGCGTGTCAGAGATGCCGAAGCGCGTGGAACATGAAAAGCAGGCGGGAAGGGAAGGGAAAGTGTACCTTTATGTGCAAGTAAAGACTGCAGTTGCCAGTGTCATGAGCGTATACGACACGCAAAGCGGTCTCGAAATGCAGGGAAAATCCGTTCTTATGTGTAAGTAAAGACCGCTCTTGTCTCACATCGTCGCGCAATAATAGTGTAGCAGATACTAAACCCCAATCGCTAATTAGCACCCGAGGCTGCGTGTCAAACCAAAACATCGTCGCCACGCGCTGTGCTCAGCAGGAGAGTGGCGTTGACAGCCATCACTAAGAGTGAACTGATCCCGCACTGTAGCAATCAATGACAGCGCCCACTCCCTTACATGAGTGGGAAGGCACAGCTACGGAAGAGGTGCGAAGAAGAACAAGAGAGATAAATGTAAATGATACCTAGTAGCGCTACATAGGGCTCCTGAAGAAGCATGTCAAAAAAAAAAAGCGAAGCACGAACCGGGGGATATGCTGCATCGCTGGCGACTCGGAACAGTACACAAGATAAATAATACTACGCTGGTCTTCAGACCCTGCGTATCCATGCCATCTGCGAACGCACGGGACCAAGGCGTCGGACGAACTCATGCATGTGTACAGTAACCGCCCAACACTCCATCCAGTGGCGCATATAGCAACCCCAGAGGATATACCCAATTGTGAATTAGGGAAACACAAAACTGCCCACCGCAGCCTGAGAGTGGAACGCCGAAATTTAGGCCACACTTTGCGAATTGTTCAATCGTTCGCAGTGCCTTTGCGATACCATTCCTGGTGGGAATCGAAATTAACGATGCGAAGAATTGAACGGCTCAGAGAGGACAGACAGTCAAATCTACCCCGAAGGGAGGCACCTATAATAGTAGGCGTGGAGGACTCGAGTGGCGAAGAAGGTCAATCAGCGGCGAGATAACGAAGGAACGATGGTCCGATGATGGAATTGACAGCCAGAGCCGGATACTACTATGCCACGATATCATCGAGGGCGTAGTAGGGATCCGTGACCGCTCAGAAAAGTCGGATGGGAAGGCGACAGGCAGGCCTTTGACCACTTGCTCCATGCGAGAGTCATGCAGCCTGTTGGTTGGGCGGATAGATCCTACTTAGAGACTCGTCAAGTCATTGTGAAACTTTGGGACGCGGTGTGCACCGTCTCGAATGGAGTCAGTGGCCCCGCGAGTTGGTGCACATCTGATTGATGATGTTGGCGCAAGGCGTCGTGACGTGGTATCGCAGCCAAGCTCGGGCTCTGCGTTTCCCAGGTGTTTTTCAATGACTTGCGTGCTAGAACCTAACTAATATACCTCAGTCCCAATAGTGACAGAGAAACCGAGGTATATTCACCAAGTCGAAATCTTCTTCGGATAGTTGACAGCGACGTACAGTACCAAGTGATGACTCGACCTACCCCTCATCGAGGCCTCATCCCTCGTAGTCACAGGGGAAATCGAATGAATGCCGGGACATGTGTATGGGTCCTGTCACGGGTACAATAAGTATCGCGACTAGCGCGTAAGCTCGCGCCCTGATATTAAAGGGCCAGATGATGCTGGACACGGGTTAAAGCGTTGCGGTTTTGTGGCGGGGTCGTTGTCGGTGGATGCGAATTAGGTATGTGGAGAGTGTGGAAGGAGGATGGGGTGGATGAGGGATTGGGTGGTAACGCCGCATCACGCTAACTCGATTAATTCTCCGTTGCGCCAATTTTTGAATCGTCCAATGGCTTGAATGTAGTTTGGGAGAGAGACCAGTGAGGAACGAGGATCTCCGTGCTATCTCGTAACTCGATATATAGGGTCTTTACTTTTCAATGAGAGGGGAGGGACCGTCTTTCATGCGTGTGGCCCGGACAGTAGTCGAAGGGAAAATGTTTGCGTGCTTTCTGTTTGGTGCACACGACAGCCTCGCCTCGGGTACGACGGTGTCGAAGTTGACGATGGGAACAACCTCCGAGTCGCCAACATGGAGCGTCTTGGCGCCGTCTTCCCAGGGTCTGAAGCGCTGTCTGCTTTTCCTCGCGAGTAGTGGCTTCCTCGCTCGAGTGCGAACTTCCACATGACCTATTCCGTCTTGAGACTGAGCACATGCCCATAGATCATCTTACTGTCTTCTTGAATCGCCCGAGCCGCTTGGGAACACCCTCAGAATCGTCGTTAATCGGACACGCCACGTACCAATACCGTCAGGACCTGGTCACTTGACGGGCTCCTGGTGGCCTGCATCGAAGACGAGCCACAACCCATCGTCGTGGACGAATATTGACGAGGTGTCATCCTGAGGAACATAACTTTGCGTGGCCTGTTCAGCGACATGACGGAAAGGGAACTGTATTAACAATACTGTAAACCGTCAAGGGACGACACACCCTATCAACTTGAGTCTGCACTTACGTCATTCATTCACGACTCTCATGTGCGGAAAAATAATGCGAGGTAAAGGTTCCACGTTGATGGTGCGTTGTAAAACTAAGCAATGCAACAAAAAAATGGCGCAAGTAAGAATCAACTTCTTTGTTCGCCACAAACTCGACTTCCAGGTAGCACTTTGAGCTCTCATCATCCTGAGCGACAAAACGAAAGCCATAAGGCACTGTGAGTAATCTGGTAGGTATTCGAAAATATGGGAACTTACATACGGGGATGTTCGTTACCACTTTAGGCTATCCTGGATGCTTCTATCATGCACGAAGAACAAGTGGTGCACGCGCTCAAAAGCAGGGTGGTGACCAAGAGCATAAATTGGGCATAGTCACGCTAAGGTCCCTATTCTTGAAGCAAGTTGCTGACGGTGCTTTCAATGAGGACTTGAGTTGATCAGTCAGTATTATCAAGGAGTGTTCCGCAGATGTACAGACTGCGCGATTCGACAGTGTTAAGTCGAGGCCGTCATACACCAGGGTAGAGTACGCAGTTTGTTAGGAGCTGGCTCCACCCTTCCCGAGGCTGCGTAGCGCCGGAGCCCGCTCCGCTATCGAACCAATTCCCACCCCGAAGTCCGCGAGATGGGCTTGGCATTCGGCGCAGTCGCCTGCGGCTTGTTGTTGAGTTAGACATCCGAGGCTGAGTTGACGGCGGACGTGACGGCGGAGGTCGCCGCCATGTTTGGCTCCGTGGTGACTCCCGCGAACAAGGGACACCAGCTGGACCCAAACAAGCTGGTGGAATTGTCCTCATAGTCGCTGCATGGTGAAATGATGGCATCCAGATGGCATGGCCGAACAGCAATACTTGCCCGTTGTGCTGTATTGTATGGAAGACATCATGACCAGACGAGCGGAGGGGTAAAGGCTGAGCGATGGGACTCGACACACGGTGAAGGCGCCTCACTGCACTTTGTGGGCACGGTTGATCCGATATGCTGCCCAGGTTGGGCTGCCGCGGAACCATTGAGGTAGACGATATTCGCGTCATAGACCCTAAAAATATGGTAGAACCATGAAGGCTTCGTAGAGACACGCAACGAATGCAGAGGACGACATGAGCCCTGGAGTTGTGCACGTTCACGGAGACAACCGGGTTTAGAATACGGACAACTACCTTGAATGGCTTTTGAAAGTGATTTTCACAAGGGGGAACCCGATCTTTGCCTTGTTTGGAATCGATGGCAGAAATATCAGGCTGCATGGATGGATGTTCTTCGGGCGGCTTGCATCACCGTCTTCAAACGCATATAATGAAGTAGAAGTGGAGACTTGGATGAAATCATGATGATGATATATCAAAGTATCATCGATGGCTCGGTCCCCGAGAGAGCCAAGGAAATGAAGAAACAGAACCTAACGTCAACGGAGGCAAGGGAGGCAAGTCGCTACGAGAGAGTCCACCTTGAGAACTGTGAAAACAACTATTTCGCAGAGTGGGGTTGACTCGGAGTATGTTGTCCCTCTCAAGCGCAGAGACAGTAATCATGAGATAAATCTTTTTGATGGGATCCATGACGAATGAACAATGCATTTTACCTGGCTCTTTGGATCCACTACTCTCCAGACACCGCTTGAACGAGAAGTTGTGATTCAACTTAGGAGACAAGGAGTACTTGTTTAGTAGTATCCTGCCGCGCTCGTTCTGATTCAGTTCTGAGTCCTCATGGAATGGTGGGAATGCGAGGTCCCATGTCGAACCTCCTCCAAGTTACACTACAATTCCCGTCCGAAGCCCTAGAGTAATTTTCTCAGTGTGGTTGATGTGATAGTTTCCATGCGAGACTTTTACTTGAAGTTTGTTGAGGAGTCGGAGTGACATGATCGACCGTGTGACCTCGCTAATTGCTTGTTGCGAGAGTCGTCCCCTCCCCCCCTTGGCGCTGCCCCTCACCAGCCAGTTTTCCCCCAACCCCCAGAAACACCCTGAAATTTCCATTTTTCTAGTGCCATATTATTTACACCATGTCGAATTCAACTCTTCCTGACATGCCCTACCTCACAGAGCCCGAACGTGCCCAGTTCCACCCTGCCGTCGTTCGCACCCTCTCCATACCTTCCATCCCGCCCAATTTCCCTTTCAACACCCCCATTTCAGATGAACGTCGACACCGTGGTCCCCGGTACATCATCGGTTGGCTCGAGTTCCAGTCCCCAGAACAGCCCGATCCAGAGGTCGCCCGCCCCGGAGACGTGTGGATTCAGCTCCCATCCGGACATCGCAAGGCTCGTGTCTATGCCTGTTATAGCCCCCAAGGAAAGGATTGGTCACCGTGGGCAGGCAACAACGTCCCTCTGGGCGCCCGGGGCGCGGGCAACACACCCATGCATCCCTTCCTCAACGATCAGGCGCAGCGCAAGTTCTTCCTCGTGTTCAACGGCACCCAATTCACTTGGGCCAACCCCAAGGGCGTATCCATCATCTTGCACACCAACCCGCAAATGCTCACAGTTGGCCCAGCCGAGGCCGTCATCAAGTGGCTCAAGGTGACCGGGGTGGGGCAGACGAGTCCCGCTACCATCGAGGAGGATGTCCACTCTACTTCTGCGCCGGTGAACGGTCGGAAGCACGCGCATCCAGACCAAAATGGGTCCCCGGGTGACTCGGCATCCGCCCCCCCAGAGAAGAAGCCGAAACGTAGCCCCTCCCAGCGGCCCCCCGAACGTCCCCTCGCAGTCAAGCTCGGCGCTTATGCCCAAGCCGGGGCAACGCAACAGGGCTGGATCATGTACATCGACGGCATGCCGCTGCATATGCCCTTCCCCTGTATCAACTGTACGCGGACCAAGACGCCCTGCTCCGGCATTCCAGGCGAACGCTGCGGCCGGTGCCGTTTCAAGAGGCTTGGATGTTCGCACCATACACAAAAGCCCCACGACCGCACGGCGTCGCCAGGAAAGGAGGTCCCGAAAGCTTCTGCTACTGCGGAGCCGTCACCCACCACCCAAACGGGACTCACGTTTCGACTTCCACCTCTGCGGCCGTGGGTGCCGGTAAACCCGGTGGAAGCAGCGCGACCTGAGGACGCAAATAAGGCGCCCGGGCAATCCTCGCCGCGGCGTGTGCGTATTCGCTCATCGTCAGTCGGTACGTCGAATCTGTTCCCCTCCCCCCTTTTCTCGAAAAAAAAAAAAACTCATTTCGTGACCCGTGCTTGACTTTTCTTACAGACAACCACGAAGGCATCCGTAGCAGTAGCCCGCTCTCCTCCGTCCACGACCACACTGATCCCGTGCCGGAAGTCCGCTATGCTGGACGCGCGGGATGATGCGGCGGTCGAGAACCTGCTAGACAGTACTATGGCCTTGTCTGCGGTGTCTCAGACTGTCCCCGATCTCGATCCCGAAGGCGAAGGTGAAGGCGAGGGCGAGCCGCGGTCGTCCGTCACGGCGGCCGAGGTCAGCCCAACGGACAAGACGCTCCTGCAAGACGAGGCGGCTGGCGGCGAGGACGACGAGGACGAGGAGTTTGCGCGCTTCGTGCAGATGACGCTTGACGGCATGGCCCGCGCGCAGGAGGGTCTGCGTGGCGTGTTTGCGCTGACGCGGAGAAGGTTGGCCGTGAAGCGTACCACTGCTGCTGCTACTGCTGCACCGCAGGTAGCCGGCGTAGGCGAAGGTACTGCTGCTGTTGCAGCGGCTGCAGTTGCGTCTGCTGATGCGTGTGCCCCAGGCGGGGACCATGGTCCGGTGTCTGCACCCCACTGACTCAGCTCAAACTATCTTCGTGGTGACTGGGGGTGCAGGGTTTGACTCCTGATTTATGATTTATATGGTATTAGGCATGGCGATATTGAAAAAAAAAGTGTATGTGAACGATCACTGGGAGGACGACGATGGGGATCGAGCATATGTATCTACCTTACTGTATATGTCTTGCATTGGTTTCGCCTCCGCCTCCCAAATGTTTTGTGCTTAGAGGGATTCGCCTTTACCATAGTTCCTTTTTTTTTTTTTTCCGTTCTTACCTGTCTCGTCTTCTAATATGATCGTTCTAAGAATCATAACTATCGTGAAGATGCTTAGGTCGACTCAGGTTCTACGCAGTGTTCGTCGATGTGCACGCAAGCGTCTCCAGCCCACAGCCTGACGAGCGATGCACACCCCTGACTGTGGGGCTGAATGATTACCTTGGGGGTGCTGGGTTGTGTCACCAGGTGACCCTGAAGATTAATAGAGGGCGCAGTCGAAGTTGTCGCAAAAAACATTCAACAGCGCTGAACCGTTGACCAAACACTGGAGGTTGAAAGCAGGAAAGGGGGGGAGCAAGGCTCGATTGTGGTGTTCCAGCACGAACCAGCACTTGTAATATACATTCCCCCATCCATCCATCTATCCCTCGAATATTTCACGCGTCCCATCGACATATCCCCCAAAGTGCCAACAGAGTACAGTAAACGGTGCCAAAGAGTCAGATTCTAGAGCGCAGCTCGCGGACGTAATATATGTATATATGAGATCAGAGACTGAGCCAGAAGAGATTGTGTGACAGTATAAGGGGCTCCCCCTTTATAACCGGCGTTCTTGTAGCGGGGAAAACAAGCCTAAGAAGCCACGCAATTCTAAGAGAGAGAAAAAAAAACGGTCAGGAGACTCAATGCACAGCCAGTCGTCGTCGCCGTCGGGGCAAAGGGCCGAACGAAAAAAATGAGTTCAGCGACCGTCGCCACCGCGATCCGTACGAGCCTTCCTCCTCCGCTTCTCGGGGTGACCGCGCGCCGGTGGTGCGTTGGCGCTTGCGCTCCCGCCTTGGTCGTTGCCTTGGTCCTGCAGCGGGATCTGCACGACCATAAAGTCGTGCGCCGCGACGGCCCTGCGTACTTCTGTCGCCGCCCCCACCGCCATCGCGGCTTCCTCAGCGTCGAGGACCTCGCAGGGCGTAGTAAGCCACGCATCGCTAGCCTGTCGCTCGATCTCGCGCATTATCACGACTCTTCGCCCAGAGCGCGAGCCGATCGACGGTGCTGGAAATCTAGAGTAAATTTATATTTTTTTTGTGTGCGCCCGCCATGTCAGGAATGCAGGTGATGACTAGGGGAGGGGAGACGCACCGCGTGCCGATATGGTTTAGGACGAGCTGTCTGGCACCCCATTGTCCTGCGCATGCGCCCGCCTGCGTCGGTGTCGAGTGTCCGCGTTCCTGCGTCTTGGACGCTACGAGCGCAGGCGGACGCCGAGCGGCGAGGCGCGGGTCGATCTCCGCCGGTATATGCGTGTCTGTGGCTTCGTGGACCAGTAGCGAGAGGCGCCCCGGGGTAGAGCGAACGAGGGGCGTGAGCTGGGAGGCATCGGACGTGTCACCGAGAATGGCGAGCTTCCTGGGAGCAGCGAGGGTGGCGGGCTCATGGATAATGTAGCCGATGCACGGGTCTGGCCATGGTCTGTTAGGTCAAGATGTATGCGGGGGGTTGAAGGCACGGACGGACCTCTGTGGACAAGTGGCCCTGCGCACACATTTACGGAACCCCTCATGCTCCTTCCCTCCGCAAAGTCCCGCCAGAAGCCCCCTTCATCACAGAGCACGTCCTGACCAGGCTCCTCATTGTCATGCAGTGCCTCAATATCGCATGGTGTGCGTGGGTCCGTAGGCGTAAGGAGCTCGTGAACCGCGTAGCGGTCTGCAGCTTTGGTGCGCGTCAGCGAGAGGACGGTGCGGAGAAAGGTGCGAAGGCCTGCTGGGCCGTACAGATTGATCCTCGGCTGTGCGTCGTAGGGTCGTCAGTGCGGCGAGTCTTTCACATACACAGGGAGGTATTCACAGGAGTGCCACGCGAAGAAAGTGCTTCTGGATGAGGGAAGCCAAGGATGTTGCGCAGAAGAGTTGGAAGGCCCATGATGTGGTCCGCTGCAACGCGACGCAGTTGACGGTGAGGACTTAGCAACAGCACATAGTAGAAAGACTCACGGTGCATGTGGGTTACGAATATCTTATTCACCTTAGCCACTTGGACAGACCTGCCCCCCTGGGGTTGGAGCGAAAACTGACGCAAGGTACCTTCAGCACCATCTATCACTACGAGTCATAGGTCACCGGTCAGTCTATCAATTATGATTTGAGCGCACGGAGAAAGGTGGGTACTCCATAATGAACCATCTCCAACAATATCAAGTACAAGAGAGGAGCAATTGCGGGACTCTGTGGGGCCACCTCCAGAGGAGGTGCCCAAGAATGTGGCGGACATCCATTGTGACATGGTTGCACTGCCTCGTTCACGCCCGAAGTTACGGGCGCACGCAAGGGCACTATGGCGAAGACCGAGACTTGGATTGTAGAGCATGAGGATAGTCGCCCTGGGGTAGCTTTCATTCAAGGAAACTAGGACGACGAACCTTTGGCCCAACGACAGAAATTTGAAAATTATAATGTTTTTGAGAATCGTGAGAAAATAGTGTATGTGGGGGAGAAGTACGAGCGTAAGCGAATGAGAGGCACAAGACTCGGAGCGTCGGAATGACGGTGTTGAGTCGGCAGAAGATGCGAAGTGCAGAAACCGCCCCGCATGACACACCCCCTTAGGGCAATTACTATTTCTGGTAACCCCCTTCCTTTTCAAAACACTCCTGGTCTGGCCCGTCTGTAGCTGTGGCCTGACGTACGATTGGGGGATAAACGATTGTAGTACAAGCGTCTCGCGTTCCTCGTACAACTATCCGTGATCTCCAAAGTCAGTAAGTTCGCTGTTCCGCGTCCGGGATCGGCAGGACACGATTGCCATGCAAGGTTGTCGTGTTTAACCCTGCATGCACTACGGCGTTACCGTACTTCCAAGTGTTTTTCTAGCATCAAGTATAATTTATTCCGAGTACAACGAGCAAGCTCCGTTTGCTAGGGTCTGCAACCAAGTACTCAAGTACTTCCCCCCAAACGAGCGTTCTCCTATCCGCTGACCTCTTTATTTATTTATTTTAGATAAGACTGGTGAGTACAGAAAGAACCCTATGTACATCGTCATGTTTTGTGTGCTTACTAGACCGCCGGGCTAGCAAGCACACTCAAAACGATGTTGCATTTCTTCCTTCGCAGAACATGCTCCCACCCAAAAGCCTCACTACACTAAGAAAGAAGTGACACGGCGACTGGCCAGATGTTGAGAATACTAGGGGACATTGTGTGCCAACGAGAGGGGAGATGGAGCTGTATCCAGCGCGCGCCTGTATGATGTCGGTGTTGATAGAAGTCTTCGAGTCGCGTTGTCGCGAGTTGTGCCCATGTCGCACGCGTCGTCCAGGCGTGTTTCATCATGCATTCACTGATCATGTCTAGGTGGGTCTTTACGCGGCCGTGCGAAGTCACAGCGTTGAATTTGCGCGCTTGTCGTGTGGTGTGTCAGGCCCAGTGGGAAGTCCATAGTTAGTTTCGTTAATTTCCGACTTGTATAGTTTATATAATACATTTTTGACCCGAGGCGTCTCGCTATGACCTGAAACTCCCTGTATCGATATAATCTATACCGTTCCGTCTAATACTATATGCGCTTTTTGTGTCATCGGTGCCCGACTCTACTTTGTTCCAATGCCAAGACGTACATCGGTGCTTGAGCGCATTGCAGGGTATCAACTTGCAAACTACCTGCGTGCTATCGGGGATGAGCCGGACTCTGCTAGGGCGTTTCAGTCTGTGCGTGAAAGCGTGTGTGATGAACTATGTCCTCCTCTTGGCACACCTTCAACCAACGCACACGCCGACGAGACCAGGGCCACCACGAGCAAGAAAAGAAAACATCAAAACACACCGGCAGCAACAGCTAAGAAGCTGAAGACGTCAAATGCCATGGCCATACCCACGGGGGGCAACTCTGTCAGGTATGTCCAAGGCACCCTGATACAACGCAACGCTAACGGATGTACTAGAAACATATGTATGCGCTCTTGGAACGAACGCCAGCCTGGTGGACAAGGCCCCCTTTCGGAGTTCGACAGTTACTTCAAGTCCCTAACTGATGCGCAAAAGGAGGTACGCTCGTTCGACTAACTCCTGACCGAGATACACTCTGACGCCCCCCCCCCCCCCCCCCAAAGCCGTTCAAGAAGGAACAGTGCACTGCACAAGCCACCGCGGTGAGGTCTTACTACCGCGCTTATATGGAATCTTCTCACAACAACACCTTCACAGAGGAAGGCCAAAGTAGCTGCAAAGAAGGCCAACAGTGTGCCCAACGCAAACTAGACTGCTCTCGGCTTGGATCTCGGACTCTCGGACTCATACTCGGACTTATGTTGTTGCGTTCTCAGCTTACTTTGATCAACGGGACTTGGTCCTATGTTGCTTGTTATTACCGCCTCTTGCTCTGTCTGTAGTCGTTCGGTAGCACAATGCTCTGTATATATGTTTAACGACGGAAATCGATAAAGCATTGTGAGTCGAAGGGAATCGTACATAAAAGAACTGTTCGATAAGAGGAAATCGATATATTGTTGTGATTCTATCGAGGATTAACATAAATAAAAGAACTGTTCAATAAACTTCCATTTACATGGATAATCGTGGATTACAGTCTGAGTGGTTTTGGAGTTGGTCGAGCTGCAGTATTTCATTTAAACTTCGTTTTCTATTTACTGCGTTGTTGTCGATGACGGTCGTGGATAAATAATTTTTATCGAATTCTCATATAGTATAACGGACGGATTAACGATCATCGACAACGGGCGATAGTATCGACCATCGTCGAAATAAATCTACCCGAAACTACTAACCTTCCCACTGGGTGTCAGGGGTCGGGTTTCTGTCGCACGTGTTGTTGTGTTACTCGTTTGGTATCTCGAAACAGCTTGTGGCTTGGATGTAATTGGCGAGGGGGATCAAATAACATTTCATTGCCTCAGAGAATCTCGGAGGGCGGTGGCGTTGATTTACCTTTGCAGTGTGCCGCCAGCGCTCATCTTTCGTGTGTGTAGCTTGGGCAGCCGAGG
Source organism: Lactarius psammicola (assembly GCA_025769895.1). NCBI lineage: Eukaryota > Fungi > Basidiomycota > Agaricomycetes > Russulales > Russulaceae > Lactarius > Lactarius psammicola. The sequence continues at coordinate 80,491 of WTXK01000056.1, read as the reverse complement.
AGAACGTGCTACGAGCTCCCCGTTGGGTGTCTGCACGAGGGACAACTGCAGATTATCTACCCCTTTTGAGCGTGCCGGGCGGACGTTAAGCGGGATGTGCCCAAGGTACAACTTGAAAACTCGGCTCGCTTCTACTATCCTGCAGTGGGGTGTCTATCGTTAGGACCGGTCGTAGCTATGAACTACTACATTTATGAGACCCACGTGTAGTCCTTCAGAAAGGATTACGAGTCGTACATAAAAACCGAAGCTCGAAGAAGGTAAGTCCATGCCCGAATACAGAGACGAGAGGGAAATCTGTAAAAAGAAGAAACCCAGCGCGGTAAAGTAAAGTCCTCATGGCGTCAGACGCCGAAAGTTTCATGTGGTGTACATAAGAGAACGCAGAATCCGATACAGACTCCTTACCTATAGACTACCTATCCTGGTTTGGGTAGCACTTCCCGAGGCATTGTGATGTCCGGAGTTGAGCCGGCACCGCTCTCCGTGAGGAAAGCCAAGTATCTCTCAACTCCTTTGCGGTACGTGAACAGGCAATCGTAAGGGAGAATTGAAAAGGAGGTTGATATGCCCACGTTTGTGCGCTGATGTATGTATCGAGGGCAGTGGAGGAGGTGTTCAGGGGTGCGGAGTCTTCCTCCACAAGGACAGTTCAGCGACTCAGGAGGGTCTGCTGGTCGAAATCTTTTGGCATAAGATCCTGAAGGCATGACCCACCGCAAGTTGAAATGCGGTAGAAGTGGCCCGGCGGGGGTATGTCAGTTCTCTGGGAAGCTTACACCCTTGATTACCATTGGCGCATTTAGCCGCTTCTTTCCAGAGTGGGTGGTTGTAACTGTCCAGGGGTTTAAGGGTGGCATGTTGGTGTGCGTGTCCATCCAGCTGGTAGCCATGACTTTGTTCGTGGGCCATGCTTAGGATATGGGTGTTCTACGAAAGGATTCAAAACGAAGTAACTGATTGCACAGCGTCGATGTTTGATGACCAACGTCGTTCTGTTGTGACCAGTCCCGACATAGTATCACCGAAGGCCAGTGTTTGTAGTACTCCGGTTGATTCCAGCTGCTTTACTTACTCAGGTGATTGGCCCTACAGCTGCCTGGTTGTTCTGGTCTGAGGGCGGGAGACATGCCGTTCGAGATCGTCGGTATGTGCATCGCCCAAAGTGGGGCTACCGAGTCGGTAGCTTCAGCTTGGGCTTTACGTGATCAATAGCCTACTACTACGCACACCAAGTGCGTTCGTCGATTCAGAGCCCGATGTACTCGTCATAAAGTCAAGTGTTAGAGTCTGAAGTACGAACCAATTCGTTTCTTCTGGAAGCCAGAGCAGTTCGCACCAACCGTCATGTCGGGCCACCGCACCTACGCTGCCTCGAAAGTACATTGTCAGCGACGCAGAACCAATGGCAGGAAAATTATCAGCGTTTAATTAGTGACGGCTAACGTGTGGCTCCAACACCAGTGATCGAATTGGCACTACTTCGAGAAGACGAAAGGCGGGTAACCCCAAGAACACTCTTTGACCGTGGAAACCTGCCCGGTGAGGCACCAAACTGAACCGAACAGGGGTAGTAGACACTTTTTGAGGTGACAGAACTGAGGCTCTCGTCCAATAAATGTGCGTTAACGCAGTGCGGTCCTGGTACAGGGCAGGGTCGTTGTTCACTTGGCGCTACGCCTCACCCGGAAATGTGCGGACGGTTGGTCAACGTGGAAACTTGAAATTGATACCACGACGCGATGACGCATTGTGAGCCACACTAACCGGACCACATAGCCAAATGTATCAAAAATGCCCTACACCGCCAAGCGTCCCTTGTGGAAAATTCGTTGACGACCCTGGCTTTGAGCTCTGCGCTGCATTCAACCAAGAAAAACCAATGCAACCCAATTGGTCTTGGGTGTACCTTACGTTCCCCTTCTCTGTCTGCCACAGGTGCCAATACTATGCCTACTGGTAACCGGGAGCTGGCTACGGTACCCAATCATCTGTATTACCGCTTACCTTATGGATGAGCGCGTTTTGTTCGTCACCCACCTGACCGTACAGTTACCGACGACTCGGCGGCCTCTGAGCTACCGGGACATATTCGAGCACTAAGGAATCTCTTTGGGCGCCCCAGCGATGCTCGATGAGTATCGATTTCGGCATCGTCCAACTCAGGCGTGCCCTCCACGTTTCCGAATTCTACATCGCCTCGCTGCCCGCTGGTACATCTGAGCGCCAGCGTCACGGTATGCGCCGGTGCTCGGAGTTGATCCAGCGGCCATTGGCGTGTTTTCGCGGGTTATTCTTTTTTTCCATCGGGGCCCGGGGGTGGGGTAATGGGCTTTCTGCTCTCGGGTGTGTTCCCGCAGAATAGCGTCAGAGGGGGGCTTGCCGGTGGCCCGGCTTCAAAAAGTTTTCGCTGGTCGATTGTGTCCCTCTGATACCGGATTCCAGGCGTGTACAATGCTAGTAACTTATCCCCTTGAAGCACTGCAGTATTGGAGCGTAAAAAGAGTGCTGGAGGGTAAGCCTGAGGAGCTACTTATGGCCATGCAGCTTGCCACATATTTGCATGACGTCACCAAATACCAGTATTCCTTTTCGCTCTTCTTCACTCCTACTCGTGTATAAATGCGCTTCTTCGAGAAATAGTTCCCCCAGGGGCCGGTGCCATGCTCCATGATACGAAGGTTGATTACTGTAGTTAGTTTGAACGAGCCCCTAAAGTCACTCCAAGTATCGAGGATTGAAAACGGAAGGATGTAACGACTCGACGTGATGATCTTGATGGATCGTGACATGATAATGGTATGATATGAGCTTCAGAGGTGAAATGATCGGCGTACTACCCTTTTGTGTTTGTGATTCTACTGTTCCGCCCGGACCCGTCCCATCCTGTCTTCCATTCCAGTGCCAGTTCTTTTCTTGTCGATTTGTTTGGGTTGTGGGGTGCCCAGTCCGGGTCCCACCTGTACAGTTCCAGCTTCTTGTTTCAGACGTCTGTTTCCTCTTGTAGTCTCGGATCAGATCACCCAACGTGTCTTGTGGCGCTTGCAAACCCCACCTTTCCCCCCAAAGATAGCACCACTCCGAGTCTTCGTTGATTAGATCACCGGAGCCCTGACTCGGAGAATCGGAGATAGAAAAGAAAGTAACACTTCCTGCTCCTGCTTTTGCTCTTGCTCTTGCCTCTTACCCACAGTATACACCAGAGACGAGGTGACCATATATGATTTACAGCACGGTCAACGGAGGCAATGGGCATAATGGGCCGCATCAAGCGGAAGCGCTTGGGTCTTATCCGGAGGATCAAGGCACCAAAACCAACCACCACAAGTCCAGTAATCTCACCACCGCCATTCGGCTCATATTTCGCCTCATGCCCTCGAATGGAACGATCTTTTTTGTTCACCCCTTGGAGGGGCGCTAGGTTTCGCGGTTGTTGGTCGGTGAGCCACTGCGTAATCGCTGAGGGCACATATGGTGTATGTCCATTATCACCGCACACTGTTCGTATTTTAGCCATGAGGCATATGAAGATCCGATGCCTTGCCGAGGATAAGTGTGTGTGGATGGACTCCAATAACTCATGGCCTCCTCCTGGCGTTGCGATTATCATCTTTGCAGAGTCATGTGTATGCGTGCTTGTGGGGCAAGAGAGACCGTGTGCTACCTTTTACGTTCGATTGTGCCCTCATTGGTGGGTTAGTGGTGCATTGAAGATAACGCAGTTAGATTGGTTCGTTAGACCGACTGTCGGGGACTGCCAGGGTGGGGATCTCGTGATATTCTTTTGTGCGATTCTGGAAATGGATTGAGACAAATAAACCAAAATTTCATTTCCGCTGGCCTCGTCATGGGGCTCATCGGGCTGCTCGAGTGAAGAGGGCGGAACACACTTTATAAAACCTTGGGGCACGTGGTCTAATATACTCCCACTTCGCCCGACCGACACTCTCTCACCCACGCATATACACGCCCACACACCCCTTCGCTCTCTCTGCGCGTCGTCCATCATGGACGCACAGAATTCCTACCTCTTTGACCCGTTTATATCTCATCTCGTCGTCGTTCTTTCTATCTACGAGCTCGGCCCCTTTCCCGCTCCCGTTCCCCGCTACAATGGCCCTTCCAATTGGCAGACAGACAACATCCTCAATGCCTTGAAGACAATGGCTCGCAGAATGTACACCGCCGAGGACACCCTCGCTAGCATAAAAACATCGGAAAACTGGGAGAATGGCCCAGATACCAAGAAGCGTCGCAGCGTGGGCGATACCCCGCCGATCTCAGACCCTTCTGCTAACTCGTCCCAGAGCGACGTCTCTTCACCACCCTCCCACCTCCCCACTCCTTCTAATGGCATACCTTCTGGCTACTCCAGCGCAACGGTCCGTTCTATGTCGGGCACACCTGTCCCCCACAGCTCCACTTCCCCCCCCCTTTTCCACCCATACAACCTCACCACCCTCACCCCCGACTTTGAACAGGACGTCAACATGTCTGAGACTAGCTCCGACCCCGACTCGACCTCCTACACCGGTCCTTACGCCGATCGCACCGCCTCGCCCATGATGATCTCCCTTGATAGTGCATCGTATAATGTTGTCAATAGAGTGAATGGACAAACGCGCGGAGTCATCGTCTCTGCACCTACCACATCACGCCTCGAATCTATCCCGTGTCCTATATGCGGCAGAGCCGTCAGCGATGCCCACACCGTCGGCAAGATAGACACCATCTTTAAGCCCAACTCATCTGACAATTCTCCCGGCGTTATACCTCCTGGGCCTCTGACGACAGCTGCATTCGAAAGCGGAATGAGCGCCGTCGAGGAACTCCGTCTGCTAAAAGCCCAGGTGCAGGATGTTGCTCGGGTGTGCAACGCCGTGGCCCGCGGGGACCTGTCCCAGAAGATTACCGTACCTGTGCAGGGTGTTGTTATGGTGCAACTTAAGGATGTTATCAACGGTATGGTTGACAAGCTCGGACAGTTCGCGAGGGAGGTCACCCGTGTCTCCCAAGAGGTCGGCACGGAGGGGTACGTTCCTCCCGTTCTCATCACCACACCTTGACACACCTGATTCTTTCTTTGTTCTCCTTGCGTCAGTAAACTCGGCGGCCAGGCTCTCGTACTCGACGTCGAAGGCACGTGGCGCGAGCTCACTGGCGTCGTCAACAAACTCGCCGCCAATCTCACGAACCAAGTACGGAATATCGCCCGCGTCACGACAGCAGTTGCTCGCGGTGATTTGTCCAAGCAGATCGACGTCGATGCCCGCGGAGAGATACTCGATCTAAAAACACCGTCAACGGAATGGTGGTCCGGCTGCGGGCACTAGCCGCCGAAGTCACCCGCGTGACTCTTGAAGTTGGTTCACAAGGTATATTGGGAGGGCAGGCACACGTGCCCGATGTCGAAGGTGTATGGCTCGAGTTGACGCGGAACGTACGTCAATCTTCTTCGTGGCATCACGTCCTTGTGTTGTTGTTTATTAACGTCTGGCGCTTCGTCCAGGTCAATCGAATGTGTTCGAGTTTGACGGACCAAGTGCGGTCGATCGCCACAGTCACGACTGCGGTCGCACAAGGCGATTTGACGCGCAAGATCGAGATCCAGGTAGAGGGTGAGATGGCGACGCTCAAGACGACGGTGAACTCAATGGTGGAGCAATTGAGCGCTTTTGCATCCGAGGTCACGCGCGTCGCTCTCGAAGTCGGCACACAGGGTATACTGGGTGGACAGGCGCGTGTCGAAGGTGTACAGGGAACTTGGGCCGATCTGACCTTGAACGTCAACGTGAGTCCCAGCACTACCCCCATGTTTAATGCTCCACACGCACCTGATCATTTGACGTACTTCTATCGGTAGAAAATGGCAAGCAATCTGACGGATCAAGTGCGCTCGATCTCGGAGGTGACCAAGGCCGTCGCGCTCGGCGATTTGTCCAAGCAGGTCGAAGTCGACGTGCAAGGGAGAAATGCTCGACCTCAAGATGACGGTCAACTCAATGGTGAATCAGCTATCGACCCTCGCAAACGAGGTCACGCGTGTGTCACTGGAAGTCGGAACCGAGGGCATCCTGGGAGGACAGGCTTACGTTCCGGACGTGCAGGGCATGTGGAAGGTGCGTCGGACATTTCATCAGTCCATGACCTTACGTACTTATGCGCGCGTACACTACAGGTGCTGGCGGATAACGTGAACCTGATGGCGATGAACCTGACGAATCAGGTGCGCTCGATCGCCGAGGTGACCAAGGCGGTGGCGAGCGGGGACCTGACCAAGAAGGTCGCGGTCGACGTGCGCGGCGAGATGCTCGACTTGAAAGAGACCGTGAACGGGATGACGGAATCGCTGAGCGTTTTCGCCGATGAGGTGACCCGTGTTGCTCGCGAAGTCGGCACTGAGGGTCGTTTGGGCGGCCAGGCGAACGTCACGAACGTTGGAGGAACGTGGAAGGTCCGCTCGTCCTGCACCCCTGCCATGCTACTACTTTCCCCTTGGGACTAACGCATTCTCCTTGTAGGACCTGACGGGCTGTGTGAATGTGATGGCGGCCAATGTGAGTTACACTTTGCGTGCTTTTTTTTTTCTGGACGCTGAGGGCGAGGAAAAATAGTTGACACTTCAAGTCCGAACAATCGCTGTGGCCACGGTACGCTACTTCTTTTTTACGCGAGTGATGATGATAATGACGCGGCGCGTACGTTTAATAGACGGCTGTCGCCCGAGGAGACCTGACGCAAAAGGTCACGGGGGTGTCGGTGTCTGGAGAAATTCTGCATTTGGTCAACACGATCAACGACATGATTGACCAATTGGGATTCTTCGCTTCAGAAGTGAAAAAAGTCGCACGGGAAGTCGGCACGGAAGGCAAATTGGGCGTTCAAGCCGAACTGGGTAATGTCCAGGGCATCTGGCAAGAAATCACGTACGTCATAATTCGCCCAGTCGGTTACAATCTAATGACGTCACATGGTCTTTTGATACAGAATGTCGGTTAACACCATGGCCGGTAATCTGACCACCCAAGTGCGTGGCTTCGCTCAGATATCGGCTGCCGCCATGGACGGAGATTTCACACGCTTTATCACCGTCCAAGCCAGTGGCGAAATGGATTCGTTGAAGACCCAGATCAACCAAATGGTGTTCAACTTGCGTGATAGTATTCAGAAAAACACGGCCGCCAGAGAAGCGGCTGAACTTGCTAACCGCAGTAAATCGGAGTTCTTGGCCAACATGTCTCATGAGATAAGGTCAGTTTTTTCCTAGTCTGGACTGGTCCTCACCGCGCTCTCTTTGAGCTGACACTCCGCGCCACATAGGACACCGATGAACGGTATCATTGGGATGACGGAACTTACCCTTGACAGCGACTTGAATCGGTCGCAGCGGGAGAGCTTGCTGCTAGTTCACAGCCTCGCACGGTCACTATTGTTGATCATCGATGACATTTTGGATATCTCAAAGAGTGAGTGCCACAGGAACAACACCGGGGCATCCTGCCGTAAAAGTCCCGTCGACTTTACTGATCCATGTGTTCCGAGCTAGTCGAGGCCGGTCGGATGACCATGGAGCAAGTCTCCTTCTCGTTCCGACAGACCGTATTCGGGATACTTAAGACCCTAGTTGTCCGTGCATCCCAGAATAACTTGGACCTCACTTACGACGTCGACCCCGATATCCCTGATCAACTTATCGGCGACTCGCTCCGGCTACGGCAGGTCATCACGAATCTGGTGGGCAACGCAATTAAGTTTACGCCATCCAAGGTATCCAAGAAGGGACACGTTGCGCTCAGCTGCCGCCTACTTGCGCTCGACGATTCGTGCGTCACGCTCGAGTTTTGCGTGTTGGATACCGGAATCGGGATCGCAAAGGACAAGCTGAACCTTATCTTTGACACATTTGCGCAGGCCGACGGTTCAACGACCAGGGTTTGTCCCCAGCGCGTTACGTTACTCTCGCTGCTCACCACATCAATTATCGCTCTCGTTGACAGGAGTACGGCGGCACGGGTCTTGGACTATCGATCTCGAAGCGCCTCGTGGCACTCATGACGGGAAGTATGTGGGTCGAGAGTGAGGTCAGCAAGGGGAGCAAATTCTTCTTCACCATCACGTCGCAGATCGGGCAAATGTCGATGGACGCGATGCTCGCGAAGATGGCGCCGTTCGGGAACCGCAACATCCTCTTTGTCGACACGCTATACGACAACACTGGAGTCGTAGACCGCATACAGGAGATCGGGCTCCGCCCGTACGTGATACATGACCCGCTCGAGGTCATGGACAAGGCGACATGCCCGCATATTGACACCATCGTCGTTGACTCGCTGAACGTGGTATGTCTTCGTCCGTTTTCGTCTCGAGGTTCGGGGTCACAACGCTTCACGCCATGACAGACCGAGACGATCCGCGAATATGAGCATCTGCGGTACATACCGATAGTGTTATTGGCTCCGGTGCGTCGTGTTTTGCCCCTTCTCCCTCACTAGGTGGTGACGTCAGTCCTTTACGTTTCTAGAGACTTCCGCGATTAAATTGTACGTGTTGCTACGCCCCATCAGATCATGTGTGCTCTCTCTTTTTTTTTAAATGATAATCGTACTTGTGCTATAGCGCTAACTCGGGCCGGGACAGTGAAATGGTGCCTGGATAATAGCATCAGCTCGGAAGTGACGACGCCCGTGAGCGCACAGGACCTAGCCTCGGCGCTCATCTCGGCACTCGAGTCAAGCACGGTCAGCCCGGCGGCAGCGACGAACGACGTCATTTTCGATATTCTGCTTGCGGAAGATAACTTGGTGAACCAGAAGCTCGCGGTGAAGATATTGGAGAAATACGGACACACGGTCGAGATCGCGGAGAATGGATCGCTCGCTGTGGATGCGTTCAAGGCGCGGGTGCAGCGCAATCGGCCGTTTGACATCATCCTGGTAAGCCTGCCGCTTCTGCCTGCGGGCTCCCTGGTCCCGGCTTTGGCCCGAATTGGTAGATAGAATTCTGAACCGTGACACGCCAGATGGACGTTTCCATGCCCTTCATGGGCGGCATGGAGGCGACTGAGCTGATACGCGCGTACGAAGTGCACAACCACCTTCCACCTACACCCATCATTGCGTTGACTGCGCACGCCAGTACGTTCCTTGCTTTCTCCGTTCTGGCTCGGCGCAATTTTTTTTGACGCGCTGTCGTTCTATGTAGTGATTGGCGATAGGGAGAGATGTCTCGATGCAGGAATGGTACGTCGTAACAACTATCGCCTTTTCCCCCCATAAGTCACTAACCACTGCTGACCCCGCCCACAGGATGACCACATCACGAGTACGTCGTCTAGTGTTATTAAGTAGCGTTTGCTAACGGGATTCGGTCGTTGTCGACAGAGCCACTTCGTCGTGGAGACCTCCTTAACTCGATCACGAGGCTTGCCAGTGAGCGGGTGAGACAACGAAGACTTCCGATGCCCGTTGACTTCCGATGACCGTGACCCCTTCTGAGTCATATGTATCTCATGTCGTGCCCTCTTTTTCCTTGTCCTACCACTCTATCAGGGCAGAAAATGTGTGTCCGTATATGCCCTTGTCACCTCACATCCCTATAACCCCCTCCCCGATTCTCTTATTCCCTTTGTGTTTACTACCTTGCATTACGCCACCATACCTCTGACCTACCGCGCGGTTGTCAGTCTTCAAGGCCCGCGTGCGCTGAGTCTACTTACCACGCGTGCATTCACAACCGCTTGGATACGTATCTATATACTAGTAGCATATACCACTTTCCCAACCCAATTGGAAGGGGGGAAATGGAAAAGGAGAGGAGGGAATCGTCGCTGTTGTTCCTGTTGATCTGTAGTATTTGTTTCCTTTTGTATGACTACTAGCATCCCGTACACGCATGGACGTACTTATATCAAAGTACATATTCCTTTTTTCCAAGTTACAGTATTGTCAATGCAACTTCCCTTGTAGTGTTTAATAATTTTAGTACTGCCCTTCTCACTCTTGTTTATCGTGCATCGATTAGTATAATACGCCGCAAATGAGTCCTTTCCCTTCTTCTCTTGCTTTGTTCGTGTGTCCAATCAAGCTCGCTCCGCAAAACAAGGTTTGTATGAATGTGTATAAATACATGAGACTCGGAGTTTTGACAGTAGAAGTACAATGTGTCCGAGAAAGGGCACCGAGAACAAGACTAATACAGAGATACGATTACAGCGAGGCGTGAGGTCATTCGTCCACTTGTATTTGATGTCCCCGTCTCGCTCCGAGCCTATACACACGACAAGAGCCTCAACTCACCACCAATCACGGACGACACGCACAGGGAAGCCCGCAGCCTCCCGCTCGGCGGTGAACGCGGCTAAACCACCCTCACCACCCTCGGCAGCACCAGGTCCCCCATCGTCTCCAGGGAGCAGCTCTTGCAACGCCGGCAGCAGCTCCGCGGGGAGCGGCAGCAACTCGCGCAGGAGATGCGCCGCGCGCGGGCCAGCAAGCTGCAGCGTCTTTGTGGCTCCGAAAGCGCGGAGGAGCGCATGCCACTGTACGCGGTCCGCATCCAGGTCCAGATCTGCGTCTGCGTCTGCGGCCGGGTCCGAGTTGCGGTTAGGGTGAGAGGTGTGCAGGCCGAGCGTGAGGCCCTCCACGCGGGCGAACAGCGGCGCGAGCGCACCGCAAATCTGCGCGAGCGCCGCTAGCTCCCACTCGAGCGCGCGGCAGCTCACCCGCAGCTGTACCGGGTTCGTTCTGGGACTACCCGCTCTGCCCCGGTCCGTCGCGCGCGAATCAAGTAGCACACACGCGTTCTTAGCGTCGAAGTGCAGCTCCGCAGCGTGGAACTGGAACCTCGCGCCGTTACCCTGCACCTGCGCCTGCGCCGCGCGGATGAAATGCACGAGACAGGGCAGGTCGAACGTGAGCTGCGCGAAAAAGTCGAGGAAGAACGTCTGTAGATTCGGCGCGCTGATGCGCGCGAGGACGCCCTCGAGGTACGCGCTGCCGCCGCGGAAGGAGAGGAGCTTGAGGCGCGGGAGCGTGGCGCGCGTCGTGCGTGCGCCCGAGAGCGCCCGCTTGACCGCGTGGTTGGGGAGCGCGGTGCGGAAGTGGACGACGAGGCGCTCGAGCTGGGCCATGCGCGCGAGCTGCGCGACGAGGTGCGCTGGGTGGACCTCGGGCGAATCTGCGATGTCCTGAAGCTCGAGCGTGACGAGGCCCTCGGCGCTTCGGAGTAACTCGGAGCCTGCTGTAAGACGGACGTCGGATAGCGTGAGGCGGCGTAGAAGCGGCGCTTGGAGCTTCGTGGGGAGCTCTAAGCCCGTACCTGAGGCTGCGCCGGTTTTTTTTTCGGTGTGAGAGCGGATAACTAAGTGCTGGAGTGCTGGGTATTCGCCGTCCATCGCATTGACCAGGCCGAGCAGGCTCGCCGTAGGTGCCCCGATGTGGATGCGACATACGCGCTCGCGGTGTTGGAGCAAGAAACGCACATCCTCTCCGTCCTTTCCTGCCGCATCTCCGAGCCCTCCTGGGTAATAGATTATCAGAGGCAGGGGAGGTGAATGGGTGAGCATGGTCGTGACGGGTGTGCCGTACGTGCATACGAGGTGCAAATCCAAACGGGTTGGCGAGGCGAGTATCAGGTGCCGCCAGGTTCGACAGACCTGGATGAGCCTGTACCACCAGCGCTCGAGGTTCCAGCCTCGATCGAATCCATCTGTCGTATTTCCAAGTCGATACCAATGAAAGATGTTAAGGAGCACGTCGTGATTGAGTGCGCCGATGGCTGTCCGTGGTGCATGATGACCATCTGCATTGGACATAACAGTTAATCTCCGCGACCCAAACGAGCAACTGTCAGGATCATATAAAACTGACTTCCGATCAGCCTGGCACAAAACTGATGCACCGGAGGGACGACGAACGCACCTTGAGGCACGCAACAACGTTTTTTGTTTTGGTCGAGGGGAAGGCACGAAGACTTGGGTGGCTAGCAGAGTAGTCCGAGTCCAAGAAGAGGCCAGAGTTGAGCCACTGTAGGTTCACACTGCCAATTTCTCGAGCTAGATTATGGTCTCTGTCTCTGGCTTACAGTAAACCACGATGACTCCGTTACTAATCGGTAATGGTCGTGGAAGTGGTGGGAACCACACCGACAGGCCTGCGAAATTTTTGCCAGTTTGGGCTATGCAGATGCAGACAGACCCAACTGTCGATTCGTACCTTCACTGCCGCTCTAACCCTGGGATCATTCGTCCTTCCTATGTCCATTTGAGTCTACATGAGACTCTGATATGGCACGATGTATGAAGCACCGGCAGATGATCTTGAATTCGTGCGTAAGAGGGCCGACTCGTGACTCTCAGGTTAATGACCCATTACTCCAGCCTGGGTTCCTCAGCATCGCAAAATTCTGGCATAGGGTGCGGCAATCCCCCTCTGTTTGTAGTAATATTGGGTCCAGAACGATCATTGGACAGCACTCGGGTCGTCGAATCGCAGGGGAGCCCATTCTAGCCATGTGTTAAGGTGACTGGTATGTACTAAATTCGCTGATCCCCAGATGAGTATTTAGTCTCTTTGTTAGTCTCCGAGCGCGCAACGTTCTTTGTATCAAGAAGTCGTTGGGCCTGAAGAAGCGGTCCGTTGTTACTATGGCCGGTCATGCGAAGACGAGGAAGACAGATAAGACACCAAGCGGTTGGATCGAGGGGCTGATAGCACAGTGGAACCAGGTACTTTGATACCTCGTAAGAAAGCCTGTCTTGGTTCTCCTTTTTTCGGCTGAGAGTTCTGTTCAGCTTTGTCCCCCCATCTTCACTAGATGGCCGACGCATTGTCTCAGGCTCGGACGATCAAACAACTCGTGTGGAACGCCAGGATTTAGGAGTCTGTGGCAGGCCCATTTAGTGGATTTCAGACTCGATTGTAACATTTTTGCCAGATTTCCAGTACATCGTATCATCAAGACACGGGTCAATTCAGGGCACCCCACTGCCACTACGATCCTTCCTACCAAGTAGCCTCAGCGTCTAACTTAGTCGGATAATCGGTGATCAAGCTTGCACGATGTTCCATCTGAGATGTTGCTGTAACCTGACGGCATGAACCACGGCAAGATCTGTTGTGCGTCGTGGGGTATGGAGCACTTTGCTAAAGTGTGTCCACCCGTCCCGTCCTAATCTTCTACCCATCCCAAGAAATGGCATTGCCTCTCGTCAAGTGTAGCGCGATTCGCGCTGTGGCCAGAGGGTGTTGTTGTCCGATTCGACTTCATATTGGTATTTTATTTGATCTCTGCACGTTTGTCTCACAATTACTGTACTTTACAACAACTAATGAATTGTGGGGGAGTAATATTGAATAGTGGAATGTAAACTCTTTCTGATGGTATGCCTTCTGCGGATTTGTATATATATAGAATGAGCCTGGGGGTCGTCCGTCCTTGACTAAATTACACGTTAATACGCATGCACCTAACACACTCTATTAGCGCACGCCACTGCATCTCAGAGCCACTCCACAGTCTAGCACAGAAAGGTAAGGTCAGTAAAGCCGTCCGTCCCCGTAAGCAACCGACTAGCACGTCGAAAAAAATTGGACTGCGACGCACCCCAGGTGGTTTGGACGTGATGTCGTACGTGACACGATTGACGCCCGCGATCTCGTTGGTGATGCGGGACGAGATAGGGCGCAACACCTCAGTCGGGAACACGAACCAATCGGCGGTCATAAAGTCCTCCGACTGCACCGCGCGCAGCGCGATCACCTGCTCGTACGTGCGTTGGTCGCCCATGACGCCGACGGCGCGCACGGGCAGCAGCACCGCGAACGCCTGGCTGATGCGCTCATACAGCCCCGCAGCGCGGATCTCCTCGAGGTAGATCGCGTCTGCGCGCTGTAGCAGCTAAACCTGCGCATGCGTCACGGGGCCTAGGATGCGGATGGCGAGGCCTGGGCCTGGGAAGGGGTGGCGCTGTACGAGCGACGCGGGAATGTTGAGCAGGCGACCGAGCGCGCGCACTTCATCTATTTGTGGGGCGTAAGATGTGAGAGGTGGCGCGGGTGTTGGCGCTGTGCGCACCTTTGAAAAGCTCCCGTAGGGGCTCGATCAGTACAGTGCAGCAGAGCGGGGCGACATGCTTCGTCTTTCGTCTGACATATGACATCACCTCAACAACACTCCGCATGGGTTCGGAAACACGAAAGAGAACGTCACAGTCTAGAGTCATGCAACTGTGAAACCTCTTATGCCACCCAATGCACCACGGCAGATTGTCGTCAGTACCCTTCACCTGCAGTGAAAATAAATGTATACTGTGAATGAGGCGAGAGTTGACTCAAGTTGTTTTTTTTTTTCAAATTTACTGTAATTACAGTAATCTGAGAGTATAGAACACGTTTCCCTCTATGTCTTTCCTCCAATTTCCTAATCCACTGCTCCAAGTCCACCCTCGAAGAAGCAATGTTGGCTCCAAGTATTTTTGTTGAACTGGATATCGAAAGAAATGTGAAGATTATCCCTTCTTATGTATCTAGTACTCTGAGAGTTCGTCGCGATAAAATCTGTGGGAGCTTTAGACGCGGCAGTTACTGGAGTTACGGTGAAAGGGGATGTAGAACAGTGTAGGCGAAACAACATGTGGATGACTGACAGCCAGCACAAGCGAGCCAAGAGGTGGAAAGTGGTTCGAAAGAGCGGGCCGACAGGTAGCTCATCAACTGGAAGGCCACGAAACGTAGGCCCAGGAGGAGAGAAGAAAGCAAAAGCCGTGGAGCCTGAGGCAATGAGGCTGCATAACGTTGTCGTACGCTTAGTCAGGATCGCCAGTGATGCGCCGACCGAATAATCCCCTCTGAGCCATCAAATACTTGCCGAAGACATGGCCACTTTGAACACAGGAAGGTCGAATACTGTAGAACTAAAGGTCATCGCGAGGATCCAAGGATTGGGTTGAACTGAACCGGACCGAACCCGCGGTACCGATAGCAGTGTAGTAACAGACTCGATTACGTTAGCTATTCCTACACGTGATAGTCTCTTCAACCTCACCACCCACTGCGATTACCAGGACGCATCTTAGACGGTTGTTTGCAGAACAGAAGTTCCAGATGCAAAGATAAAAACAAACTCGGCGTCTCTTTCAATAGCCATCATCCAACACGCTTGGTCATCTTATGCACACTTAAATTGCCGGACGCATCTGTTCATCTCGTTCCCATAGTCTGCTCCTTAGTCTGTGCACGCACCTTGGATGTCCTTCTCATTCTCTATTAAACAACTATCGATAGGAGACGGGATTTGATGCCGTCTCGTCTCCTGTGGCGTAATGAATTGGCCGACAAGTCGATGTGGACACGCTTTGACCTCTCTGTGCCGTAAATGCCACCATCTTGTACGCCTTATCGCCACTTTTTGTGGTCACTCGCCAAATCAAATGCTTTCTGACACTCTCTTAAGATCCCAGTAGCTGTTGACTTTGGGAATCTGCACAGGCTACTCGGCGCCGCGCCCTACTTACAGTACGCCACCCTGTACTGCCTCCCACTGCGGGTCCACAATCTTTAGCGCTGGACTCTCCGAACCCTGGGTAGATAAAAAGGGACCTTCTCCGCGTAGTTTTGACGTCCAGCTCAACGCACACTCATACTCAACTCTCTCATACCCATCTCTTGCTTTCTGATCGTCTCCATCTACACCTATATCATGTCTCAATCCTCCTGTTACGTTGGTGTCGCATTCTACAATCACGCCTCCTTTCCTACCCAATGGGCACTTATTCTCTCTGAAAATCCACACTTCGAGGGTCCTGGATGGGGCAGCACAGCCGCAGAGACTGTGAACGGCGTGGGCATATCTTCGTTGTCGTTCGAGAGGTCTCCGTCCAGCTTCAACCCTATAGGGCTCTTCTTTGGCATCGTCTACGTCGCGCAAGTCCCTATGTCAATTCAAAACATGAAGACCTTGATTTCTGGTTCCAATCGAGCCTCGGCGGAAGACCGCACCATGGTGCAAGGCACAGACGACATCACTTGGGGCACTGACAAATATGTCGTACTTGCGCTTCTGCGTCTTTACGAGAGACGCTATCTCAGGCTTCCCAGGTTTGGGCGTGCCAGCCTGGCTCACCTCATTCAGGGTCGTATCCGTGATTTGCTTCGCGCGCGGTGCAACCCAGGGGGTGATGTGTACCCTATCGTCTCCTTGGATAGCGGCAATATCTCGTTTGGTCACGCATGGCGCTGATTGATCTCACACGATCTTGTTGCTGTCGGCACGAACCCGCTCCTCGATCTTGACCTCTGTGTGACAGTGTCTTAATTGTACTCTAGATCAACTAATGTACTTTGCGGGAGTCCTTTAATGCTATATTCTTTCTGGTTGTTTGTGCCTTCGGCGGATTGGAACCGGAATACCTCTATGGTACAGTATATTGGGATCTGTTGACTTACCTGGCTACTGCTTATCACTGATCCCTCTTTGGAACTCTTACATACCCCTACGCTCATGCTCCCGGCCCAACTCTACACTGGCACGATGAGTTAAATTTTGCTTCCTGGGCGTGTTCTGAACAGTACACGTTATTTTGTCGATGACTCGGCGTGCGCGTAGAGTCGGAGGTGAGAAGGGAAGGAAAGAGCAGAGCAAGTACTACTGTACTAGACTCCTGGTTCTCAGGACCACACACCGGAATGGACGTAGGCTGGGAAACGGAGACGAGGAAATAGAGCTCAAGACAGACTTGGAGAAGGGGAGAAACGACTGGGATCGTACATGAAGATATCTGATTCCTGGTGAAAAAAACTAGTTTTGCTTTAGGCAGCCAAAGAGTGTTCCTATACATTTGGGGGGAAGGGGGGGGTTAGTAACTGAGTGGGGTTCCAAGGTGAAGACGAGGGAAGGAACCTAAACTATGATTCGCAAAAGTATCGTGTGTGCTCAAGGAATGCAGTGACGCAGAGAGGAAAGGATATATCACAGGTCGACGAAAGGAAGAACAGGATGATGCGGCTCGGTGAACGTTTCGCTTCGCGCGGTCTCCCGGAGGCTGAAGCGCTGACGCGCAGTACCCAAAGCCACCGTGGTCGGCCACCTTGTACTTAGATCAGTCTTGAAGCCATCCCCTCGGAATTCTTGGGTTTTCCGGGATTTTCCAGTGTTCTGTTGTCCTCCACACTCTTAGTTGCAAGTCTCAGGACGTGAAGCTAGCTGTTACGATACCTTGAACAACTCCTCGGGTCTTATCTCCTTAAGTGCTTTCTTCCGCCTTGCTATGCTGTCCCCACTCCGTTTTCCCTCCCGCTCTACACCGGCTACCTCACCTTCGACGCCCACACTCACTCAGTTGTCTCGTCCACCCACCTCATCTTACGTTCAATGCCTCAGCGCGCGAGTATCCGACAAATTACCCGCACTGTGACGTATGCTTCCATAGCTCGTTATTCGTCGGACATTACCTCCGCGACCCGGCGCATGCTTTCACCAACGCCTCCGCGCGGAAACACCAAGGAGAACACGACAGTCTGGAGTCCTGCGGTTGCGATGCCGATCACGCCGCGCAAGCCACCCGGTCCACTTACTCTGTCAAAGGCGCGGTGTGGCGAGGCAAAGACGCCGAGTGTACGAGTTCAGTGAAGTAGAGAGATTAGGTCAGCGACCCGTTTTGGTAGTGTCAGGCGGACACGAGCAGCGGGATAGGCTCAGGGAGAGCGCGCGGGAATGCACAAATAAGCTCAGCAGGAGCTCGGAGGGAAAGGGTGAGCAGGTTGCTATCTTTTCGAGTAGAGGACCGTGTTCTTATATGCATGAACATTCCGGTATCTAGATTATAGGAAGAGTGCCTTGAGGCTCATTAAACTGCCTCGAGGCTTGTCGGTACGAAGCGATGTCGCGCTGAGCATGGGGGTGTAGTGTTGTGGTTTCGAGCATATGATAAGGGTATCCCTTACAGCGGCGCAAGCCCGATTCTCCGCACAAAGGCCCACAGCACGCGACCTTTGCTTACGGCCTCCCGTCGCCGATCTCCCCACCAACTCGCCGGATACGCCCCTCTTCTGTGCGCCTCGCTCGGCTTCCTATACCTCCGTTTGCGGCCACCTCCGGAGAGACGAGCGGCGACCTCAGGGTCGTCACCTGTCGTGCCGCCAACATTAGTGACCCACAGACCTACGAAAGCGTGGCCATGATTTGAGTGACTTGTACCTGGGTGTGTGTGCTGCTTTCGAAGTAGCAGAAAAAAGACGCCACGCACACAGGATGCTAGGAAGGCGGGGAGGAAGCGGACAAAGACAAGCCCGGAACTGTCCTGGATGAAGCAGTCACCGCTTGGGAAGAGGAGGAGCCGCGCGGGCCAAGCTACGCGAATAGGTCGCGCACGTTCTCCGTATACTCTGGTGCCGTACTCGCAGCTGCCATACAACATGCTTATTGTCTGCGGGACGCTCGCCTATTAAAGCACATACCTAAGCCAATTAATGCAAGGGTCATATATTTCCAGCGCGCTGCCTGTGCCGTAGTAGATGTTCGGGGTCAGGTACTGACAGTTTACGTCATGGCCTTGGCGAACTGGAGGTTGGGACTGGCCTCGACGCCAGGGTTGCTCGAGTTGTACCCACCGCCGCCGATCTGCACGACAATAAAATTTTCGTATTCCCCATGTGAAATTCCATATGAAAGTCCTCAGGTCCTGCGGGCTCGAGTACGCCCTCCATAGCCGGCAATCCAAAGCACGTTCTAGTCCACCGCGGCTGTGACGTAGTCCATCGTGTTGTACAGCCAGTGCATTTATGGTACCATCTTGCTGAGCCCGAAGGGGACATATGATAGGTATCCACGGGTTGAAGCTGTTGTTAACAGGATGTGACCCGTGGCTCCTGACCAAGACACGTGAGTGGGGAATACAGGGTTGATGAAGTGCTTGTAGCGTATAATCCGTGCACATGTAGATATTTGCACCATTTATATTCTTTACGATGAACATCAGGCAGGCAGGTAGGTCGTCCCAAGACAAATACAAAGTAAATCACGAGACGAGAACATACGAAACAGTTAGCGCAGACCCCTACGCCATTACATAAGGGACCCCTCGTTGGCGCCGGGCTCGGAATCACGGACGGAGACAGGTAGACCTGTAGCCTATACAATCAGCCTGATACAACCCTCGCCAGACGATATCTGACCTGCGCGGGGTTTTCTGCGTCGAGATAACGGGAACGCTGTTCGCCTCCAGGGGTGCCTTGTCAGTATAAAATCATCGCCCTGGGGTGTGATACTCACCGTCCACATGGGCCACCTGTTGGAGGGTGGGAACAAGGCGGGGAACGTGCCTTGGATGCGCTTTCAGGAGATGCAGGGACATCCGGGGGGGGGGTGACATGGGGGTGCATTCTTGGCCCAGGGGATAGGGTCGTCCTTGTGGAGAGGAGCAGATTTAACTTGTGTGAGGGCGGTGGTGAGGGATCAAAGGCAGCAATATCAGGAGATCAAAACAAGGTGACCGACTTATCAAACTGATCAACAATGTTCTGGGCGGAACTAGTGTATTTATCGGCCAGAGTGGAAACTCAGGTTTCAGGCTTGTGTGGTCGTAATGTTGTCAAATCGGGAGGTGTCAGTGTGTGAGAAGGCAGACAACTGTGGTCTTGAAGTCCTTACTGTACGACATCTGCAGATGGGGGAGTGAGGGGGTCATTGATCATTCGAGGTGGATGGGTCAAGCAGACGTGGGCCATGCCCTGAGAGTGAGAAAGGTAAGTAGGGACAATTAGAGTGGACACGAGGTGGACTAAGTGGGTGATGGGAAGGGTAACTCACAATAACTAGGGGCCATTCCAGCTACTGGACGGCACATCTACAGTACTGCCTAGATAGTGGTACGTCAATATCAACTTGAACTGGCGGCACAGTGTCTGTTCCGAGCCCTTGTCTGAGCCCGGACATCAGTCACATCACCGGCATCACCCTTGATAGCCGTGGGAGACAGCTGTGGGAGTGTTCGAAAAAAAAAATGCGGACAGCGAGTTGGCTACTTAGACGCTCCAACCTTGGTTCCAACCACACGCTCACATCTAACCCTACTTCCCAAAACACTCTTCTATCCAGTATGGCCAATGCACAAGATGTGGAGCACGAAGCAAAGAAGTCGACTGACCAAAAGAACACATGGAAAGGGGCGGTTAGTAGAATCAAGTGGGTGATGGACACTGTAAGCCCAATCGCGGAGGTGTGTGCAATTTTCATTCTGCCTCTCCTTGACTGAGGCGACTTTCGCTCTCAGCTCCACCCGTTTGCAAAGATGGCATATGGCACGGTTTCAGCCATCCCCGAGGTTCGTCTGTTTGCGTTATTGTAGGAAGGAAATACTTATTCCGTGTTTATTCGCGTGCCAGACCTTGTGCCAGACAATCCTAGAACAGCACCAACGTGACTTGAAAAAAAAGAAAAAGCGGCGTGACGACAGTGTCGTAGCGATCGTAGCCCTAGTAGAAGCTATGCACGACGCGTTTGATTTCGTGCTCCACGAAGACACTTTGAAATCCATCAAGCCCGACTCAAAGCAGGCCAAAATCCTTACTCTCATGCTACAGGACGTCTGTAATAGCAGTGACTTTATCCAATCGTATGCAAAGGACTCACAATTCTGTATGTTGTCTTTATCTCCTCCATTGGCCGGCGTAAACTTGAATATTTGATTTTAGGGAAGCGGATTTTGAAGAATATGGACGGTGGAGTCGTCAAAGATATCAAGGACTTGTCCGCCTCCCTTCTCGAACATCGAAGGGCTTTCTTCGATGAGGCGACCATCACCACAAAGTTAACTGCGTTCCAAATTCTGGACGGCGTGGGAGTACTTTCAGCCAAGGTGGATTGGAATTCTACTCGGCTCGAGTGGGTGTCGAGCCAGTTTTCAGACGTCGGTGCGTATTCCTGTTAGCTTGTAAGTTTCTGGGTAATCGATCCGATAATTGTTATAGAACTAGATGCAAAAATCAGAGAAATCCCATATGCAGCAGGCTCGCGATTCACACTCGACAAGGGCTGTCTTCCGGGAACGCGCACGGCCTTCCTGGACTTCATTGCCAATTGGGTGAACGATTCCGCTTCGGAGCGTGGTCTCGTTCTTTTCGGGCGGGCAGGCACGGGAAAGTCATCGATTGCGCATGAGATCGCGCGTCGCTTCGACAAAATGCATCGTCTTACGTCATCCTTTATATTTTTGCGGAAGGAGCAATCTAAACGGGAAGCCTATCACCTCTTCACGACTCTTGCCCGCGATCTCTCCGACCGTTATCCTTCGTTTAAGACCGCACTGGGAAGGGTCGTAAAGGACAACACCTCTCTTCGGGTTGGAACCCGTGACTATGGTACCCTGTTCGGATCCCTTATCCTGGAACCACTTAAGGATCTCCACCTCGTTGGTCCTATATTTGTCGTAATTGATGCCTTGGACGAGAGTGGGGACGTCACTGGTGAAGAAGGCCTACACACATTTCTTCCTAAAGCACTCTCTGAACTTCCATCAAATTTCCGTGTGCTCATTACCTCCCGACCTGAGCACGGTATCAAGTCGGCGTTCGTTGGGGTTCCGTCAGTCCGCATCAAACACATGGATGATCTTAAGCTAGCTACTAAAACGCATGATGACATTCTCGCCTTACTTCGCGAGAGGCTGCCTTCGGAGGAATTCAGAAATTATGGCAACGCACTGGCGACAAAGGCAGAGGGATTATTTCAGTGGGCGACGGTTGCCTGCGGATACATCCTTAAACCTCCCGGTTCCTTTATTTTTAGCAAGAAAAAGTGCATAAAGCGTCTTTTGAGACTAACTGCAGATTACCGTAGGCAAGACCCGTTGGACGAACTGTACAAAGAAGTCCTAGAAGGATATTTTACTCACCAAGAAGCGCAATTTATATTCCGCTCTGTCGTGGGGCGGCTCATTACTGCATCTGAACCCCTCTCCATCCGTTCCCCAACCACGTTGCGACATCACACCTTTAACGACGACGACGATTATGATTCTGTAGTTGCAATGCTCCGTTATCTCGGCTTATTGCTGAATAATGTCAATTTGGCTGACCAAAACCTTCCCGTGATTCTTCTCCATACATCATTTCGCGATTTTCTTACGAGTAAAGAGAAGAGCGGTGATTTTTGTGTTGGCCCCCATGATGCCCACCGTCAATTGACCCGTTCCTGTCTCGGTCTGCTCAACGGCCTCAAATTCAATATCTGCAATCTAGAATCGTCATATCTCGCCAACAAGGACGTTGAAGACCTCGACTCTCGTATCGACAAACACATCCCACCTGCTCTGTTGTATGCCTGTCGTTTCTGGGATGATCATTTAGGACATACTAACTTCGAATCCGATCTATTTGTTCAACTTCGGACTTTCTTTGAGAAGAAATTTCTCTTTTGGTTGGAGGCCCTTAGCGTGACGAGCAACGTAGATCTTGCGTCGCCAGCGTTGTCGACTCTGAGTATGTGGCTAGCGTCTGGCAAGGCGTCTGATCAGGGCGTGAGTATAATTGTTGATTCGGTTCGAAAGGGGAACAACTAATAACTATGAACGCAACAGGTTTCTCGGACAGAGCTAGAGAAATTCAAGTCGTTCATCAATGATGCCTCTGTTTTTGTACGGATGTTCGGGACGGCCATAGCAAAGAGTGCTCCACATATCTATCTTTCTGCTCTGCCATTTGCGCCGACTCGTTCTCTTATCTCTGCACATTATTCCACCTCGTTTCCTCAAATCTTACGCGTGAAACGTGGGCGATTGTCATATTGGCCATCGTCGGAGATGGTGATTTCAAACGTTGGGGGTGAGGTCTATTCCGTTGCACTCTCACCGGATGGCCAGCACATCGTCTCAGGCTCCGATGACCGAACAATTCGTGTATGGAGTGCCACGACGGGAGAGATGGAGGCGGGCCCATTCACTGGACACACGCATTGCGTCACATCTGTGGCATTCTCGCCAGATGGCAAGCGCATCATCTCAGGCTCTCTCGATCAAACAATTCGTATGTGGAACGCCACTACGGGAGAGACGGAGGCAGGCCCATTTGCCGGACACAAATCTGCGGTCAGGTCTGTGGGGTTCTCACCAGATGGCCGGCGCATCGTATCATGCTCCGACGATCGAACAATTCGTGTGTGGAACGCCATTACGGGAAAGACAGAGGCAGGCCCATTTTTTGGACACACGGATGTTGTCTGGTCTGTGGGATTCTCGCCAGATGGTCAGCGCATCGTTTCAAGCTCCGACGATCGAACAATTCGTGTATGGAACGCCACGACGGGAGCGACAGAGGCAGGCCCATTTACTGGACACGAGTCTTTTGTCAGGACTGTGGGATTCTCGCCAGATGGCCAGCGCATTGTCTCAGGCTCGCACGATCAGACAATTCGTGTGTGGAACGCCATTACGGGAAGGACAGAGGCAGGCCCATTCACTGGACACACGCATTCGGTCTTGTCTGCGGCATTCTCACCAGATGGCCAGCGCATCGTCTCAAGCTCTTGCGATGAAACAATTCGTGTGTGGAACGCCACTACTGGAGAGACGGAGGCAGGCCCATTTACTGGACCCCGGGGTTGGGTCTGGTCTGTGGCATTCTCACTAGATGGCCAGCGCGTCATCTCGGGCTCACAAGATCGAACAATTCGTGTTTGGAACGCCACTACGAAGGCAGACCCATTTACCGGACACACTTCTTGGATCTGGTCTGTGGCGTTCTCACCGGATGGCCGGCGCGTCGTCTCAGGCTCGCAAGATCAAACAGTTCGTGTGTGGAACGCCACGACGGGAGCGACAGAGGCAGGTCCATTTATTGGACACACGGGTCCGGTGACGTCTGTAGCATTCTCACCAGATGGCCGTCGCATAGTCTCAGGCTCTTTCGATGGAACAATTCGCGTGTGGAACGCCACTACGGGAGAGACGAAGGCGGGCCCATTTATTGGACACCTTGGCTGGGTCTGGTCTGTGGCATTCTCGCCAGATGGCCGGCGCATTGTCTCGGGCTCTCTCGATCGAACAATTCGTGTGTGGAACGCCACTACGGGAAAGACAGTGGCAGGCCCATTTTATGGACACGTGGAGTCGGTCGAGTCTGTGGCATTCTCACCAGATGGCAAGCGCATCGTCTCAGGCTCTACTGACCAAACAATTCGCGTGTGGGACGCCACTACCGGAAGGACAGAGGCAGCATTATTTGGACACACGTCTTGGATTTGGTATGTGGCATTCTCGCCAGATGGCCGGCGCATTGTCTCAGGCTCGCACGATGGAACAATTCGTGTGTGGAACCCCACGACGGGAAGGACGGAGGCAGGCCCATTTACTGGACCGACGGATTTGGTCTGGTCTGCGGCACTCTCACCAGATGGCCAGCGCATCGTCTCGGGCTTGCGCGATGGAACAATTCATGTGTGGAACGCCACTACGGGAAAGACGGAGGCAGGCCCATATTTTGGACACTCAGCTTTGGTTACATCTGTGGCTTTCTCACCAGATGGCCGGCGCATTGTTTCAGGCTCGCGTGATGATACAATTCGTGTGTGGGACGTCACGACGGGAGCGACAGCAGCAAGCCCACTTATTGGACGCACGGATTCGGCAAAGTCTGTGGCATTCTCACCAGATGGTTAGTACATTGTCCCATCGGGACGTGAATCGATCCATATGTTGAACGTTTTGACAGGAAATACAGAAACTTTAGGACTCGTCGACTTCACTGATCACTCCGCGATCAACGAGGAGGGATGGATATGTGGTAGTAAAGGTGAACTCCTGCTATGGATCCCGCCACCTCATAGGGCAAATCTTCACCGTCCAAGTAATGTCTGGGTTGCCGGCAAACACGAAACCAGCCTCGATCTCACTACTTTCGTACATGGACGGAGTTGGGCTACGGTCACGGTCAAAACTCAAGAACAAGTCAGAACACAAGAACAAATCAGAATATCTCCCCAAATTCGGTGGGGTAGTACGCCATACTTTCTTCGCTTCTGCTTAATTTTTGTCTCGGTCACGATACTGCTTTACTTCTATTGTCTCTAGGATACTTCTCGGATTAAGCGCGAGCGCGCTGAGCCCGAAATCTTAAAGGCGGCTCAGGATACTACACAATACTTATCGTTTCGACTCACCCGAGGATTCACCTGTATCACCTTCTGTTTCGGCCTCGGATGGTCTGTTTTCTTGTTCACCTGACCTACTATTGTGCGTTTCTTTCTTACTTACCTGATGGCGACTTCGTTTCTACTCGACGCGTTCATAAACGTGCCCGATGCCTTATGATATTCTCTCGACTCGTATTTACAAACTATGACAACAAACTAGTATAAAATATGTGCGTAGCAAGTCGCGGTTTTGAAGTGTAATGTGCTGGATGAGGGCTCATTGAGGCACGTTGCAGTCAGTCGGTCACTGGAAAGGTACTGATGCGTTGCCATCTGCCAGTGAGTAATATGAGTCACGTGATTTACGAATATCTGCGAGTTTGACAATCGAGCGATTACTGTATCGTGAGGCATAATGAACTACAGGAAAATACACCAAACCAAACCGTGCAACTTGTTTTTTTTTGTACTATGAAACGTCGATCCCACCTCAACTAACGACACAAAGGACGACCGCGGAAACACAAATTAGGTTTTCGGTCACCACGATTCAAAGCTATGGACATTTGACATGATCGGGTCGTTGTTCTCGTCAAACATACATACTTAAAAGCAAGCAAACAAAGGTGAGCTAGTAGGTAAACAAGCGAACGGAGGAGGGGAGAGAGAAACTACGGATACTAGTGGTAGTTGGTTGTTGTAAATACTAGCACGGAGGTCACCCCACGGACAAGTAAGCAAAAGGGGCGAACCTCTGGAATGCATACGAAAACAAAATGGTGGTGGTATAACCACATGTCATATATTGTCGATGTTGTGGTCGCGTACGAACGAAAACGGCTCAACGAGCAAAAAAAAAATAGAAGCAAAGCGGCGAGAGGAGATACGAATCCTTCCGAACTAGCCGAAATAATTGAAATTCGTTGCGTGTCCCTGCGCGCGGTGGGGTGGATCGTTCTAGATTTCGAAGTCCCAACGGCGTTGAATCACTCTTTACTCTCGCCCAAAGCCTTCCGTCTCCCTACACAAACGGGCCAACCTCTGTAAGCGAGCACAACCCTCAAGAAAATCTAAAGGAAACGCACTTGATTGCGAAGCAGAGTTTGCTCTCTAGATTCTCATAGCCCTCGTACAGCGGCAGGTTGGGGTGATTGAAGCACGTGTGGCTGCGTGCGAGATCGTTCAGGTCCTCACTCTCGTCGGTCGTCGGTCGTAAAGCGGTGCGGCTCGTCGTGGCACTAGAGATCCTTGAAGCCGTTAACGAGCACGCGCTAAGTGCTCGTGGTGGATCGGAGCAGGCGCGCCTTGCGCTCCGCGGGCCACGAGCGAAGGCACACCCAGGACCACTCGATTACTAGGTTAGTACCCGCGGTAGTCGGTGAACCGTGTCTAGTCGTCCAAGTCGATCTCCGTCACCCGCCCAATGAGCAGCTCGTGCTCGTTAACACGCGCAGAAGATCTAGCAGCGGTACGTCCCCGAGCACTTCCATGAATGCGCGGAACTGCTCCGCGATCCGCCCTGACTATCCGGTGCGCTACGAGGAGATCGACGTACTCCTCTTTGTTCGTTTTTTTTTTTTTTTTTTTTTTTTTTTTTTGAATCCATTTTTGTGCGCCTGAGGGTAGACTACCCTATGTAGCACTACACTTTCAATAAACTACGTTCCATGTCTCCTTCCTGTCCATTGCCTTGCTTTCTATCTTAGGACTCCCCCATCCCCGGTCGGGAAAGGCATAGCTTCTTGTCAAGCGTTGAGGTTGGCGGGGCGTGCTTGACGCCGAGGCGTGAGGTGCGATCACGGTGCGCTTGGGTTGGACTTGGTTGGACGCTTCCTACGTCATCTGCCTTCCTCTTCGTATCTTGAGTGAACCTTGGTTAGTAGGTTCGGCAAGTTGTGGAGCTGAGTGGTCGTGAAGTGTTTGCGTGCTTAGGTTGGTGCTTGTATCTGATGTTGCGCGTTGATCGTGCATGTCGCTCTTTGGTGTCCTCCTGTGTATCCTCCGTCTCCATCCGTTCCTTCCCTCCTCTTCCCATCCTTTGTAAATCTCCCCGTCTCGTGAATATATGTCACTACTTGGGCCACGGTTTCAGGGTTGGAGATCAGACTTGCAAAGTCCTTCTCCGTGTTCCTACGCTTTTTGATGAGCGCCCATCTTTCGTGTGCGTACGCTGGGCAGTCTAGCAGGAAATGCTGCGCGCTTTCGGACAGGTGACTGCAGGCTGGGCAGCTTGCGCTGTCCGTCCTTTTAAATCTGAATAAGTAAGCGTTCAATGGGAAGTGTCCCACTCTCAGTTGGTATAACCAGCTGGCGCCTCTCCTAGAAATCTTCGGGTCACTAATCAGCTTTATGAATTTAATGGAGGGAATAGTGGTATCAAATCGTTTGAGTTTAGTCGCTCGTGGGGAGTCCTCCCAGTCTTTCTTCCAGACGTCTTTAAGCGTGGTGTTGCATGATTGTTTCGCAGCCGATTTGTTGTATCGCAGGGGTTTTTTGAGTAATCTTGGTAGGTCGGCGGTCGATGAGTTCTTCCCCTCCGCTGCTGCTTTCGCTTCTTTGTCCGCTTGCTCGTTGCCTTCTATGCCAACGTGCCCTGTGGTCCACCGTAATCTGAGCTTGTATTTTGCCGTGCCTTTGACCTTGCGGATGTGTGACGCCTGCTCTAGGCAGATATCTGCCAGGTAGTGCCCGGATCTGTTGCCCGGCGTCGCGAAGGCCCCTATTGCGGCCATGTTGTCTGCTTCTATGGCGTAGCTCGTTCTGCCTGATTTTTCGGTCTTGATGAGGTGCAACCCTAACATTAGACCTACTAATTCGGCTTCGAATACCGTGTGGTGTTTGTCCGCTCCTAGGTGGTAGTGCAGTGTCCGGGTCTCTTTACCCGGTCTGACCAGTATGGCCGCCGCCCCCACCTTCCCGTCTTGCGCCGAGCCGTCCAAGTAAACTCTTATTTCTTCGTTCCTGTCTGCGTCCGCTTTCTTGGAGGCTTCTTTATTGGCTGCGATGTCTATGGTGAATGGTCTTTTGTGAGCCTTTGCCGGGTTTCTCCCTATGGATGGAATGGTTTCGTAGTCGGCCGGTTTGATGTCGAAGGATTGCATCAGATCGTGCAGCGGAGCTTTGTGTCTTTGGGTCTTTTTATTTGCGGCTTTTCTCACGGGCTTGTATAACGGATGCTGCGGTGGGAGGGATGCAATACGCGTCGCTGCCCTGAATAGGTGCTTCTCGATCTCCAGGTTTAACGGGAGGGTGTAGGCGTGCGCGTTAAGTGTGTCAGTGGGTGAGGTGCGCAGCCCACCAGTGATAGCTATCGTGCCCGCTCTTTGGACCGCATTTAGTTTGTTCTTGCATCTTTTTGATCTTCCCAGTGCGTACGTTACTCCTTTTATACCCGTTTGACTCCCCCATACATCGACAGCGTATAGGGTTCTTGGGATTGTGACGCATCTATACAGTTGACGTGCATGTTTCGGGGTGATGCCCCAGCTTGGTGCGGCGGCGCGCCTGATTTGGGACACCCATTTGGTCCCTTTTTCTAGGGCGTAGTTGCGCTGTGTTCCCCAATCCAGGTGTTGGTTGAAGAAAACCCCTAGATATTTTGTGCTTCTGGTTGGCTCTAGTGTAGTATTGAGCAGCTCCATGGGACGTCTCTCCTTCTTGCTGTTCCTGTGTGCAAAGTCCATTAGCGCGAGTTTGCTAAATTCGAAACGGGAGTTATGGTCCTTAGACCATTCGATTGCTCCACCCGGTCTTGTCATCATATTAGCGAGAATTTGGTGCGTTTCTTCGAAGCTTTCCCCAATCGCTATGAGAATGGCGTTGTCTACATAGGCCATAGCAGACTCGCTTCCATTTGCTGGTATATCTAGGATGTCCGCGTTGTAAAACTGGTAAAGTATCATTGATAACGGGTCGCCTTGCCCTATCCCGTTGTCGATCGGGATGGCAGGTGAGGTGTAGTCGTCGAATCTTAACGAGGTTGAACGTTCTTGTAATAAATTTTGTGTGAATTTGACCAGTGCCTTGGGGACTCTCCGCATTTTCATGTTGTGTATTAGCCTCTCGTTTACTGCGTTTGGGAAAGCTCCTTCAATGTCCAGGAATAGGACTGAGGCCACCCTCTTTTTGCGCCAAGCGTCCTTAATCTGGTACGTAAGCGCGTGCATAGCGTCTGTGGTGGTGCGGGCCGGACGTCCTCCGTAGTGGTGCGCTGGGAGGAGTTCGTGCTTTTCGGCGTGGAAGGTGAGCTGTTCCGCTATTACGGAGGTGAGAACTTTGGCCATTGTGTTGAGGAGCGCTATCGGTCTGTAGGCTTTGGGGATGTCGTACTTGGGCTTGCCCGGCTTTCTGAGGACAATGGTCGTGAATGTTTTCCAAGGGTCGTAGTAGAGGCCTTTCTTGAAAATGGCTGTGTAAATTTCCCAAAGTCTATCGACCAACACGTCAGCGCATTTGATGAGTACGATATTCGGAATACCGTCAGGGCCTGGTGCCTTGAATGAACCGAGACGTGCTATGTGTTTGCGGATCACTTCCTTTGTGATTGCGTTGGCGAGGCAGACCGGATCTGGGTAATCTTGGTCTTGGAGTCTGTCTTGTTGGCTTTGAGGTTTCTTCGGGAAAAAGGTCTTCGCTAGCGCTTTGCTCTTGTCTTCGTTGTTGCTGGCTGTAGTCGCGCCTTCTGCTTGCGCCGTTTTGAGGCTTGGTATCCTTGTCTTGCCCCCGTCGCTGGCTGGCGCGGAGATATACTTGTGTGCCGTCCACATGTCCGGGTCCAAGGCTTTTTCCAGCCAGTCCCGCCAGTGATGTTGCTTAGCGTATTTGATGGCGTCGTTATATTTCCTGCGTGCCTTTGCAAGGTCTTCGTGAACAAGGTGTTCGGGCCATCTTTTGAACTTGTACGCTGTTCTTCCCAGATTATTTGCTTCCCTGCGCAGGAGCTTCAGCTCTTTCGACCACCAACGTTTGGACTTAGCGTTAATGTCCGAAATGGGCACTTCGGCTTTGATAGTGTCTTGAATTGCCTTTGTTAGGTTGTCGCATTCCCACTTTAGAAATGCTTGTGTGTGGATGATTGACGGGAGGCCCAGGTGGGCTAAGTTGCGCTTTAATGTGTTGCCGAAGTTTACCCAGTCCACTTCCTTGAAGTTTTGGTGGAGTTTTGCCGGGGCTTTGGAGATCTCCATGTCGAGTACCGTAATCACGGGGAGGTGGTCCGTGTTGATGCCTTGTTCGCTTGGAATTGTGTCGCAGGTGACTATTGCTTCGAGTGTGTGTTCCGTGGTGAAAACGTTGTCGAGCCTCGTCCACTTCTTCGTTACATTGTGTATGTGCGTGGGGATCCCGCTGGGTAACGCCATATCCATGCCTAGGTCGGCTACGCTTCTGAGTAGGGATTCCGCCGAGTTTAGTGCTTCGCGGGTAAACAGTCTGTTGTCCTCCGGGTTGTCCCAGTAGGGGTGATGGCGGTTGAAGTCCCCCAGCCAGACCAAGTGATGCGCGTTTTGCGTCCTTTCCGTGCCCGTGATTTGTTGGGCGTGTGCTCTGTGATGGGACATGAGCTCTGTAAGCGTGTCGTCTCGTTCGCAGTCATTATAAATGTTGAAAAGGGTCAGCGTGCCCCATGTCTCTACAATGTGAAGCGCTGTTACATCCCCTGACGGGAACTCGATTTGCTCCCAACTCTCGGTGAGGATGTCTCCTCTGACGAGTAGTAGTGATCTTGTCTTGTCTGGGTGCTTGTCGTGTGTTGACGGGTAGATGGGGATCCAATCCCTAGAGGCAATGGTTTTATTGAGGAAATTGACAGAGGGTTCTTGCAGCGCTACTATGTCGATGTTGTACTCCGCTAGTTTGCCGCTGCTGATGATGCCGTGTTGGCACGTTGGGGATTTGTTGATGTTCTGTTGCCAGATAGCGAGTGCCTTGCGTTCGTTGTTAATTTGGTGTGCCTTCATATTTCATGTTGTTGTTGGAAGAAGCTTGCTGAGGGGTCCGAGGGCGCTCCTGTATGTTGCGCGTTGGTATCTTCGTCTACTCTTGCGTTGCGGGTTGCAGGGGTGGTTTGATCTCCTGCAGCGAATGTGCTTGAGTCGAAATAGTTTTCTAGTACCGCCTGCCCGCCCGCTTTGTTCTGGGTTTTCTGCTTGGTTTTCTTACCTATGGGATGGGTAGGGAGTTGCCGTTCGGTGCGGTTGGGGGGTGGGAGGCTGGCTACTGCGAAATGGTCCGGGAATTTGTCGTCGAAAGGGATTCTGTTGGGGCGCGTTGTCAGAGTCCAGTCTTCGTCTGTAGGGAAATATACTAGGTTGTTTTCGGGGTGGAACCCGTTATAGTCTTCGCATTTCCTGAGGAAGACTGGGCAGTCCCGGTCCCAGCTTGCGTGCGAATCCGTTTTGCATGATACGCAGAATCTCTTGAGTGTTTCTTTGCAGTCCGAGGTTCTGTGTTTCCCGCCACATGTGCCGCAGGTGTCATGTTGGGTGTGGCATTCTGCGGCGTAGTGCCCCCATTTGCGGCACTTCATGCATTGCTTTGGTTCGAACTTCAGTTTTCTTGGGAAGGTGCGGACGTTGCAAACGTAGATGCCCTCCTTGAGAACTCTGTTAGCTTCTGCGGCTGATGTGAACGAGAAGGTGGCATGTGCGAATCTCTGATCCAGAGCGCGTCTGACGAGGGGCTTGATCCACCTCGCCTTCTTGATACTGTTGATGGGGATTCGGTTGGTCTCTTCGATCTCCCGGAGGTGCGCAGGGTTGCTCGGGTCGAAGGTGATGGGGACTCTAGGGATCAGTAGCGGGTGGACCCTTTCACGTATGCACATGTCGGGGTCGAACACTTTTGTGAAATTGACCTCGTTGGAAGGAGTCCTGATCCAATCGGCGGCCTCTTTGGTGTCTAGTTGTATGATGATGCTGCCGTTCTTCAACTTCATTACCTCCTGGACTTTGGTTCCTGCTGGGGGCGAGGGCGTTAGGTTGGCCAGGACCTTCTCCGCTTTCTCTTTGATCTCGTGCGTGTTGAGGTAGCTCCCTTCGCCCGCTGTGTAGTCCAGCAGTACTTGCCTGGCCTTTCTGTCCAGCCCGATTAGGAGGCTGAGCTCCCGGTCTGCCTGGTTTGGTACTGCAGGCGTGGACCGGACTGGTGGCTGAGTCGGGCGTGCAGTTGTGCACAGAAGTGCTTCCTTGTACGTGGCTGCTGTTTCGGTGATCTGAGTAGTGACTGTGTTTGCTACGGTGATACTCTTGCTCATGTCCGAGGCTATCTTTTTCAGTGATGTGGTCGACGTATCTAAAGCTTCCGCCGTTATCTGGAGCTTGCTCTGTTCAGCAAGGGAGCTTTGGATTGCGTTGCTTAGCTTATGCATTCCTTTCTGTACGGAGTTCTCGACTATCTCTCCCAGTTTGTGCGTGATGGCATCCAGCGACGAGGTAGGCTGGGTTGCTGCAGCCAACGTCTCTTCGAGGACCATCCCGAACGCTTGCAGCGTTTTGATAAGTCCCGGTGACGCCGATTTACTATGCTTTTTAATGATCAGTAAGAGCGATTGTACGAGCGCGGAGTGGGGGAGAGAGTTCTCAGCGCTGTAGCAATTTTCGCTTGTCAGGTGAAGTTTTGCTTCACTGAGACTGGCGTTCTTTTGGCCTGTTTTCACAGGCTGTAGGGGGGCTGAAGTCTGTTGGGCATCTGTCTTCGCATTGGACCTCAGTGTTCTGGAGTTAACGGGTGTAGCGCATTCGGGAACGCCCGATGTTGTTATGCCCCTGGAGGCCATAACGTCCTTTTGACGTTTGAATTCCTCCTAGTAGGAGTTGTTCTACGTTCTGAGATCTTTTATATGGGGGGGTAGATGGAGTGTATGCTTTTCCTGTACTACTAAGTAGCGTATTCTAGTATGCCTCTACCTCTGTGTCACGGCGAAGTGGCGCAGCAGGTGGTGGTTACCGAAAAAGGAAGTCCCCTCTTTGTTCGTCTCCGTCACGTCCTGTGTAGCGCTGCCCAGCCTGAGCTCAACGACAACGTACTCGCCAAAGCGGTCTTCGTCACGGAGAACCTCCCGTCCAGCACATCATTATATCGTTCTCCCTGAAACAAAAGAAACGTCAGCCCAACACCACGACCACAACCATGAGTACGCACAACATCCAGGTGAGGTTCGTAGTCTACCGCTTTGAGGTCTTTCGGTTCACCTTCTTGTTGAGAACCGTCTTATAGAAACCTGGCATAAAGTATGCATCGAGGAACCGATGATGGAATACCGCGAGGCTGAGAACGCGGCCAATGAATTTGAAATAATCGAGGTACTCGGGTTCACGATTGAGGCCTCAGCTCGATCTGTTGCGTGTAGTTGTGATATGTCGAACAGGTCATAGCTCGGGTTGAACATATCGTACAAGAGAAGGAAGGACCACTCGCGGGAGGTGCTGCCATAGTCGAACGTGACCTCGCCCTCGAACTTGACTACGAGCCGCTTGCGGAGGCCCTCCGGCCAGAGACGCATGATCACGAAACTGTCCTCAAAGGCCCCACCCACCGCGCACGCGCACATCGCACTTGGCGTCGGTGATGAAGCGCATTTCCGGCCGGCTTCGGAACTAGACGATTATCCGCCGATAGTCGCGTCTGTACTGCGGCACGTCCGCATCGACTGTCGA
This sequence comes from Lactarius psammicola, assembly GCA_025769895.1. Classification (NCBI taxonomy): domain Eukaryota; kingdom Fungi; phylum Basidiomycota; class Agaricomycetes; order Russulales; family Russulaceae; genus Lactarius; species Lactarius psammicola. Next base: position 46,718 of record WTXK01000056.1, on the reverse strand, counting down.
CGGCAGCCGCGGGTCGTCTCACGTGGTCGTGCGCAAATCATGGTTCACAAAGATAGTTGTGCCGCATCACGTCATCCGGATTTCCCAGAACGACGGCAGCGGACCTAGCGCGCCGCGGTTCGCGATTGCGGTCGTCGCCGCCCCCTGAGGCCGAGGGTCATTCCACGTTGTCGTACGCGTGCGATGGTCGACGAAACAAGGATGGCCGTCGGACGTGCGGCGCTGGTGAGCAGCGGGAATAGGCGTCGATAGACTGGGGAATGGGCGCGTCCAGGTACTTCTGAATGTATTGTGGTCGACATCGTATGGGCACCCGCACGGGTCGCATCGGTGCTCCCATCTGGGTAGGAGAGCCTTTCAGCGGCATGGGCTGTGCAACTAGTGTGGGGGAGGGGCCGGAGCAGCTGGCTGCTCCGTAGGGCGATATGGAGGAGCGGTGGGCGCGGATGGATGCGGGCTGCGCTGGGAGGAAGGGGCTCGCGGATTGTGCGTAGGAAGGGAAGAAAGGGAAGAGTGGCTGTTAAATGGTTGGTATGTTTTGCTGGTGCTACCTACGGAAGTCGCTGAAGGGAATACGGGCGTATTGTTGAAGGACTGGGAAAGATAGAGTTGTTGGACTGCCACGAGAGGAATCTTGGCCTTTTGTGGAGAGCGAGAACATGAGGTTTCCGTGAAGTGAAGATGGCAGTTTGACGGAGGTCTCAGAATCGTCGGTCGTTATAGCCGCGTAGGGATTCGGGAGGGGAGGGAGAAAAAAAGGTTACGTTTGACGAGATCGCTAGCGGCGAGTCGTTCTCGCGTAGGAAGGGTTACCTCCGAATGCCCCCTTGTGGGTCCATTCACTACACAGAACAACAAAGCGCTTGACAAAGCGTCATATTGCTTGGGCCATTGACCCTCATCGCGCTCGCCTTGCCAACCAGCGATCCACTTACACCTAAACGATGGCGCGAGGAAAAGTTTCGTTCATTGCCAACCCCATGCCATCCACAGGGACATCTGCATCAGTCCCTCTTTTGCCCTTGCCGCCATGCTCAGTGGTACTGCGGTGGGCTGGCAGGTACTTCCGGCTCTGTCAAGAGCAAACTGCAGCCCGCGGCGAGTAGGGCCTGCATCAGGAACTGACACGGGTTTATTGCGACAAAAGCGAGGTGGAAGCGTTTCTCGACGCGATTCCGGGCAGCTTGCGGTCGGACGCGTGCGGCGCTGGGCGCCTATCTGTCGTCCGCGGAGCGCACCCTGTACACCATGCTTGTGCCTTCCATCACAGGGGCGCGATACTACCCATACAATCCATCGAGTGGACATCTGTCGAGAACGAGATGTACAAGACGGCGTTGGAACAGACAAAGTACGTTATCCTAATATACCTGCTCGGTGTGTGATCTTCCCTTTACCTTTCGTCGCAGGTTGGCATGGCTCACGTGTTCCTGGATACGCTGCCCGCTGAGCTGGTGGCAATCAGCACGCGCTCGCACGTAGCAGGGTATCTGGATTACCGCAAGTTCATCGCGTGAGAGACGCTCGAGCGGATAGTAGAGTGTCAGACCCTCGAAGCGCCACAGATGAGCAGGGACACGCGCGGCGTGGGCTCACAGACTAAACGGTGCGCGTTCCTTTTCTTTTTCTCGGCGTACTCCGCGTTCATAGGTGAAGCCGTCATAGGTCTTGGTGTCCAGCGCGCATGACCGGATTCTCAAGCTTTTGACAACAAATCGGCTTGTGCTAGAGATGGAGATACCCGCCAGTATGCCCCGTCCATAACGACATTGATTTGGTTTTTTTCCTCATGAGACGGTGTGACCACAGCCGACCATCTCGCGAGAATTGGCGCGCAAACGGCGCTGTTCGTGCGGGAGCTCAACCTTTTTTAGGAAAGCCCTTTTGGCGTCTTTTTAGACGTGTCTAAATACCGATAAATAAGTGCTACAATAACAGAAGACTTACCATCGCCCCATTTAGCGTGCGTATAGCAGGGCTGTACGGCAGCCCGGGTGTGAGGAAAATGCGTTTATGCACTTCGCGGTCGCGGAATGGTGGGAAAACCACTGGCAGACCTGCGAAGTTCTTGCCAGTTTAGGCTATGCGGGCAACATGTGGACAGCGCTCGTTTACCCAACTGTCGACTCGTAACTTACCTCGCTGTCGCTCTGGCCCCGGGACCATTCTTCCTCCCTATGTGCATTTCGGTCTGCACGAGACTTTGATATGGCTAGTATGGCCCTCGGACAAGATATGAAACAACGACAGATGATCTCGAATTCCTGTGTAAGAGGGCCCAATCATTACTCCAACCTGGGTCCCTCTGCATCGCAAAACTCTGGAATAGTGTATGACAATCCCCCTCTTTCTGTAACCATGTTGGATCTAGAACCATCTTTGGACAGCACTCAGATCGTCATATCGCAGGGAAGCCCATTCCAGCTGACTGGTATGTACTGAACTCGTTGATCCCACGATGAGTATTCAGTTTCCTTGTTAGTCATCCGAGTGCGCAATGCTCCCCGTATCAAGAAACCGTTGGGTCCGAAGAAGCGGTTCGCGAAGACGAGGAGGACAAATACGACATCAAGCGTTCGGATGGAGAGGCGGATGGTGCCGAGGGACCAGAACCTTGATGCATCGTAAGTTTCCTGGTCCTCTTTTCCGGCCGAGAGGTCTGTTCAGTTTTGTCCCCCCCATCTTCATTAGATGGCCAGCGCATTGTCTCAGGCTCGGACGATCGAACAATTTGTGTGTGGAACCCCAGGATAGGGGAAACAGTGGCAGGCCCATTTAGTAGATTTCAGATTCGATTGTAGCACTTTTCCAGATTTCCAGCACACCGACACGAATCATACCACTACCGCCTCGACCCTTCTTACCAAGCGGCCAGTCCAGTGTCTAGTCAGATAATCGATGATCAAGCCCGGACGGTACTCTATTCTGGGGTGTTGCGTAGTCATCAGCAAAATGGAAATGACCTGTCAAGACCTGTCGTTACTAGCGGTGGCTGGCGCTGGCTAAAATTGAGGGCTGCCAGTCTCGGCTAGTACCACCAGTAACGCCAGTAACATTCCATTTTCCTGATGTATGAGTAGGAAGAGACACTCGTTTGGTACCATTCTGCAGTTGTAGTGCCCTTGCCAGTGATAGGATTCAGTTGCAGTACTCTAGGGCGTATAAAAGGGAAGATTTTTTAAAAAACAGGTTGTGCATGAACTAAAGACAAAAAGGCCATACCCTGTCTACCTATAACCTGATCCGTGATAAGATCTGTTTTTTATTTTATTTTAAAAATCCATTTTTGAACGTCGTTGGGTATAGAGCCCCATGTAGCACTTTGGTGTCTCCTGCCCCTCCTAAGAAACGACATCGCGACTCGTCGGCAGCTTCCGGGCCATACTAACTTCAAGTTACGGGCAGTACTAGGGACTTCGAGTTGAGGCTCGGGCTTGTGTCCCTCCATTCACTTTCCACCAGCTCCGTTCTTCCCTTGTCCTTGTCCTCCTCTTCATGCCCTTAGTGGCCCGTGCCAGTGGGGCTTTATGTAGAGTGCTGTCTTGGGGGTGAACCTACAAGCGCCTACCGTGAATTTAGAATTCCCGTGTCTTACACCAATTGTGTGCCATTGCAACTGGCACCTCGCCGCCCATATACAGACCAGATATCATTGGAACATTTTTGGAACGTTTGAGTTCCGGCCATAGCCCCAACGGCGCTACGCGAGGATCCACAATGTCGCGTCATTGAACGCTTCACGTTCGTAGACCACACCCGGCCAGGAACGGAGTTGGCACACATTATCCTTCCTATCTAGAATACCCGACGGTCTATGGTAGTGTCGGCTTGACGATTCGCCATCCTCGTTATTGGCGTCGTTATAATATGTGGGGTGTGAAGTCTTTGTTGACCACGGCACTAATTATTCACACACTTTTAGGAAGGACTCTAATGAGGGCATTACTTTTTTTTAAAAATTCATTGGTATGTGCCTTGAGGTACAGAACAAAAAATACGAATACAACATCGGTAGGCCATCTAAGGGGAGGATACAGGAGATATTAGCTTCTTGGATGTGGCACATGCAGGTGTCAAGAGTAATTGCCGAAGTATCAGCTGCAGAGTTAACAGATATACGACAAGGCGATGAACTAACTGGTACGCCGCCCCTGTCTCAAGCTGAAGTGCGGTCTTGCATTTGTGCTACACGGCTCGCATCGAAGCTCATCCTCGGTTTCGTACAAGACGGATACGGCGACCCGCGGATTGGCGTGCCGAGATGAACGAGGCAAACGCATCATCGGTATGTCCCCATCCGCTAGATACTAGCTCCCGCAGCTCCGGGAGCAGCTCCAAGGGGATCTCCCCATCATCGAGCCGCAAAGAACGAAAGAGGTCCCCCACGAGCCCGCCAGTGAGCTGAAGGCTCTTCACCCCGGCGAACGTCCGGAGGAGTCCATGCCACTGTGCATGGTCTATCTCGTCCTGCCATGACGCGGAGCCGTCCTTGTGAAATCCAAGGGTGAGGCTTTCCATACCTGCGAGCAGTGGCTCGAGAGCGTGGCAGATCTGCACGGCGCAGGCGGCCTGCCAGTCCAGTGGCTTGCACTTCACTTGCACAAGGAACGGATACGTGCCGTCGCGTCCGAGATGCGGGTCCACGATCACGGAGACAAAGTCTTTGTCGAAGTGCATCTCTGCAGAGCGGAACCTGAATACGCCGGTCGTGCGGGCGAACTGCAACAGGTGACTGAGGTCGAACGTGAGTTGGTTGAAGAATTCAACGTTGAGCGTTGAAAGGAGCGGCGCGCTGACCCGAGCCAGGATCCCCTCCAAATAAGCGCTGCCACCCCGGAAGGCAAGTACTTTGAGGCTGGGAAGAGTGATAGGTACCGGCCGTCCGGCGCTTCTGAGTCTCCGCTCGACCTCGCGATTGGGAATGGCTGTGTGAAAATGAGTCATCAAAATTTCAAGACGAGACATGCCGGAGAGTTGTGCAACCAGGTGCGCCGGGTGGAACTCGAGGCAGGCTGGGACGTTCCAAAATCTGAGCGTGATGAGGCCCTCGGCTTGTCTGAGTAGCTGAGATTTTATTGGAAGAGCGATATTGGATAGTGTGAGGTGGCGCAGAGGCGGTGCTCGCAACTGCTCTGGAAGCACCAAGCCTGTTCGGCTTTCCGTTGACGAGTGGAGGGCCAACCTTTCCAGAATCGGGAATTCGCAGTCCATTGCTTTGAATAGGTTGCGCAAAATCGCGGTCGGTGCTGCAACGTGAATACGACGCACGCGTTCACGCTGCTGGAGCGCAATAAGAACGCTCTCCTCATCCGCGGCGGATGTTTTACCTGTTATTTCGGGGTAGTAGATTATGAGAGGTAGGGGTGGCGAATGTGAGAGCATGGCTCCGACAGGGATACCATACGTGCAAACGAGATGTAGGTCCAAGCGGGTTGGCGATGTAAGGATAAGGTGGCGCCACTTTCGGCAAACGTGGATGGCCTTGTACCACCAGCGCTCCAGATTCCAACCCTCATCCTCGTCAGTCGTATTGTCAAGTCGGTACCAATCAAAGATGTTGAGGAGCACGTCGTCGTTGAGTTCGCTGACAGTCGTGCGTGGCGTACGGCGTCCTTTTTTTTTTGGTTGGTCTTCAGTTAAACGGACATCGGCATTGAGAGATGGAATACTGACCTCTGCTTTTCCATGTACTTTTGCGAAATCCGAACCCGAGGCCAAGAAACATCCTGAAGGGCCGTAGGACGACCGTGAAAGGTCGCTCAGGCTCGGCCGGGTGAACAGGAAGGTGTTGTTCCGCGGAGGCGCTTGGCGAGGCGCCGGGACTGCCCCGAGCCTAGCATCCCCGTATCTTCGGCCCGGACTACAAGTTTCGCACGATATCTGAGTCTCGTGTCATCGGTCCGAGTCGTGGTGGTGCCAGTGTGCACGCTCCGGTGGACTGGGAGATGTCAAGCACGACAACCAAAGTTGACCTATAGGAAAAGGATAACAAGCTCTCTAACGAGGTCAGCTGACCATTGCCTGGGGGTTGACTACATTAGTAAAATAACAGCCCCTACCCCTTCCCCCTTCCTATTCTCTGTTTGATGTTCTCATGTAATTATTAACAGAAAGTGGTTATCCACATAGCCTGGAAGATCTCGCCAAGTGTATCAGACAACCCAATCTTCCCTTTGCTCTTTGACAATTCTTGTTCTTTGTTGACAACCCTGAAAGTAATGACTCTTCCAATTCTCTCTCCAAACTGCTGCAGTTTCATGGCTGTGTATGTGTTCACCACTCAGCAGTTGCAATATTCTTTGCACCAAGTGATCTTTGCAGTACTGGAGGGATGCTTCAAGAATGGATTTGCTCAACACCACCTTGGTATGACCATTCCCACCATGACACCGTATATGTTGTCTTGGATGATACCCTTCCCGGTATGGAAGGCATGGTCATCGCACGACGCACGTGTCTGATTTTCGTTGGGGAACAGGGACGGTGCAAACCGATGCACTAGGCGGTGTATCAGTCGCTCTATATACTGTAATATATATTACAAAGTTTAATGGGCACGCATTTCTACTGCGACTAAGCGCAAATTCCGTGACCATGGGTTAACACACTCGAGCTACCCGCACCCTGCTCACTCATATTGCCGAATGCGAAACTCGCGCTCACCAGCAAGCAGTGCAACGGCTTCCGGGAAGCGGGGCGTGATGTCGGCCTTGAATGGGATAGGACGACTGGAAGCCGAAACCGCGCACTCGTAGTCAGTGCGGATGCTCCGAGAACTGGGAAATGTGAGGACACTCACACCACAAGTCCGTTTTCTACCCATCCATCCACGTCAATCGGGATGACATTTCCACGTTCATCCTTACCAGGCTTGATATTACACGCCCAAAGCATCATCGCGATGTCGATAAAGAGCGAATTGTTCGCGACGAGCTTTCCTGGACAGATCCTTCTCCCAAATCCGTACGTGACGTGACCCTCCTCCTTTGTTTCAGGTGGGCACGGGGCGATCTCGCCGTTAGCGTCCAAAAACCTTGCCGGGTTGAAGTGCGCAGCGTCTGCGCCGTAAATTTCGGGGTCGCGGTTGAGGTGCCAAACGTTGGCCATCATGATGGTGCCCTTCGGAATGAACATGCCATTATACCAGTCGTCCTCAGCCGATGAGTGTGGGAGGCCAATGGGGTCTACGGGTCGCCATCGCAGCATTTCCTTGACCATGGCGCGGATGTAGGGTAGGTGCTGGAAGTCAGAAAAGGTTGGAATACGAGTTCGCCCGACCACGGCGTCGAGCTCTGCTTGAGCACGCTTCTGTACTTCCGGATACGTGACCATTGCGAGCATCCACCAAGCCATGGCCGCGGCCGATGTCTCCGCACCTCCGGCACTGATACTCACTCTGAGCGACAAACCCGAATTTTCGGCGAGTACGTGCACGTACTATGTCATCGCCGCAACCCAAGCACCCTCACGATCGGACAACCTATACCTCTCAGCGTCCTTAATCCAAGTCCCTACGAGACTTGGGCGGTCTATACCTTTCGACTGACGCGGAGTTAGCCATATTGTCGGCAACATGAAGAGCTGAACAGACCAGCTTTTCGCGGACGCTATTGAATAGGCCCACAAACATGGCCGAATCTTTCTCGTGCCAATACTCTGCGTCGCGCTTCCATTTGGCGAATCTGCAACGTAATCATTGCGAATTTTAGAAAAATCGGTTCGTTGCCTCATCTAGGAAAACCCCTCACCTGCTTGGAATGCGTTTCATCCACGGAAAGAATTCCACGAGGTGCGCACCGGGAAGAGCTGCTCGTGTCAGACGTGCAACAAAGTCGTTGATGGCCGTGACCGCCGAATCCTGCTCAGAGACAATTGGTGGGGTGTCATACATAATAGACATGATTATAGACGCAGCCGCTCGGCGAAGGTGCTTGTCCCACATTGCGGGTTGAGTAAGGAGTCCAGAGGTAAGCAGGATGGCTTCGTTAAGTTGTGGGACCTTGAACGACTCGGCGACAGATTTGTTGAGGCCTTCATGTACAGCTTTGCGCATCCTACGCCATCTATGCGATCGTCAGGAAAAAGTTGACAATGATCAAAAAATCAGCGCACAATGGCCCGTAATTCTGGAACGTGATAGCCAGGCCACCACAGAGGATTTGCGCAGCGACGATGTTGCGCGGGCGGTCAGAGTAGATTCCGGCACGGCGATCCAGCAAATCTGCTGCGACCTTTTGGGAGTTGAGAACGACAATTGGTTGCCCTGCCGCATTTAGGTAGAAAACGTCGCCTGAAAAAGTAATGAGAGAGAGATTAGCGCAGCGACAAAGGGAAAAACGTGTCCTACCGAATTCCTGCTTCCATTTCATAAAAGTGAGCCATTGTTGACTACGCAGTTGAAGGACGTTTCCCAGGAGAGGGAGACCCCGCGGTCCCGGTGGAAGTTTTCGCCATGGGCTTTGGAGATAACGTGCGATCAAGAAAATAGCAAAGCCGATTGCGGCCCAAAATGCGGGAATCAGGTGCTGCTGTGAGATCTCTATGGCCCCCAAAAGGGACAGGTTATTGAGAGTAATGGGCATGCCTATTGGCAAACGTGGCAGGCTACTGGCAGCAGCTCGACAGCTCCGTGTGGGCAAGATTATGGGACCGAGTGTGGAACCCAACTCTTATAGGTTAAGCAGTTCCTCAAGAACAACCAGTGCATAGATCGGAGCTTTTCTTCCTCTGTACCGAATAGGGCGACAAGTCAGCAGGTCATGCAGCAGATGCATGCTAACTGTATTATAACGTTATGAACCATTCAAGAACCACTCTAGTTTTACAACGAAGCACTGTCACACAATCACGTGTACCTTACTAACACCGCCAGCCCAACTGGCCCTGGCACCTGAATCCTTCCCCTTACGGTCAAGTCTCCCCGTACTCTAGGTCAGTTACAGAGAGCGTCGCATCAAAGCTGGTTACGTTTGTAAGAGAATGTAACACTAGGTGAGACATCGCTATCTGCAGAGAGCGCCAAGTTGTGTGTCCCTCGCAAGTCCCTCGGCTTGCTGCCGTTTGGAACGAATAGTGATCCTCTGGCAGGTGCCATTTTTGACTGCACATCCGCCGTCTCACACTGCTCGGTGGTATTCAGGAAGAAAGGTCCCGGCGAATGAGATGAGGTGATCGACCTTGCTTCCGATTACGTATGCCACCTCGTCTCAAAAGTGCGTGCTACTCCATTGGCAGAGCTGACTAGCGTAGCTTCGACACCACCACTTTTCGTGCTGAGGCCGAGGGTAGGGTGTGCATCGCCTACGAGAAGGGATGTATGGTCAGACGCATTGAAGACCGAACGAATCTCCAGCATCTGGACTGGACGACTCACAACGATAAGCTAGATCCAGGTCAGGTTTATAATCGATTATCTGCAAACTCGAATAGCCCATCGAGCAGTACCATGCGCGTAACACGGTCGGGATTTGCGAATAACATCGAGACAAGCTCCAGCACGAAGCTTGTGTGATGGAGGAAAATAACTGCCGAGCTGGACTACTGTATGAGCAGGACGATAGACGAAGTAGAGGTTGACATTTACATGAGTGGGCAAGGTGATACGGGGAGGATAGGGTATGCCTCAATTGTTGTAGGCCGGGCCTACGTCCTTGATTATCTGCTCAGGTCCCTTCAGGCGTTTTGTCAAATGCAGTGAGTCACGCACCGGAGCAGAGCCTCTCTTTCTCCGTTCATCATTAATTTGCGTCATTGATCCAGTTCATTGCGTATCTAAATCGGATCAGTTACCACGGAGCATTTCGCTCTCTCAGCCGTACTCCGCCGTGCCGATGTCGAGGTTCTTTTCAGGCTTTGATTGAACGTCTTTCTTGAGAGATGGTTGTAGCAAAGGTGGAACCTCCCCGCAGGGCCTAGGACTGAGGAGGGTTGTCTGGAGCATCACGTAATGGCAGGTGCGAGGAGGCGAGGTTACACGGGTCGGATCCGAGCAATACAGGTGTCGACGTCGGCCACTGCAATTGGTTCTTCCTCGGCTCCTTTTTTTCGTGGAGGGAGAGGGAAGTGTCAATTGATGCTTATGGTGTATCAATTACGCCGATACGAATATACATTTTGGCAATATCGTGATCTAGTCATCTTTTACAATTAAGCGTAACGCCCGGCGCCATGTATTAGCGCGCATTTACTGGATCGCTCATCTCCCTCGCGCCTCGCTGACTCAGATTAGTGCTCCTGGAATTCGCGTTCACCAGCGAGCAGTGCGACGGCTTCCGGGAAGCGGGGCGTGATGTCGGCCTTGAATGGAACGGGACGACTGGTAGCCGATACCACGCCCTCACAGTCAGCGTGGAAGATCCAATAACGGGGAAATGTGAGGACACTCACACAACAAGTCCGTCCTCTACCCATCCGTCCACGTCAATTGGGATGACATTCCCGTGCTCGTCCTTCCCAGGCTCGATTTTACACGCCCACAGCGTCATGGCAAGATCGATGAAGAGCGAGTTGTTCGCGACGTGCTTTCCTACACAGACACGCCTCCCAAAACCATACGTGACGTGTCCTTCCTCTTTTGTTTCAGGTGGGCACGGGCCGACCTCTCCATTGGCGTCCAAAAACCTTGCCGGGTTGAAGTGCGCAGCATCTGCGCCGTAGATTTCGGGGTCGCGGTTGAGGTGCCAAACGTTGGCCATTACGATGGTGCCCTTCGGAATGAACATGCCGTTATACCAGTCGTCTTCGGTCGAGAGGTGTGGAAGGCCAACAGGGTCCACGGGCCGCCATCGTAACGCCTCCTTGACCATGGCGCGGATGTAGGGTAGGTGCTGGAGGTCAGCAAAGGTCGGCGTACGCGCGCGCCCAACCACGGCGTCGAGCTCTGCTTGAGCGCGCTTTTGTACTTCCGGATACGTGACCATTGCGAGCATCCACCAAGCCAGGACAGCCGACGTTGTCTCCGCACCTGCCGCGCTGATACTCACTATGAGCGACAAACCCGGAATGTAGAGAGTACGTGCACGTACTACATAATTGCCGCGACCCAAGAATTTTCCCGGTCAGATAACCCGTACTTTTCCGCATCCTTGATCAAGGTCCCCACGAGACTGGGGCGGTCTATGCCCTTCGACTGAAGTAGCGTGAGTCACATAGCGTCGGTTCTCTGAGGAAAATGACAGACCAGCTTTTCGCGGACGCTATTGAAAAGACTTTCAAACATCGCCGAATCTTTCTCGTACCAATACTCTGCATCGCGCTTCCATTTCGCAAATCTAGAACATGGCGAATTTGAATTCAAGATCGGTTCATCGCAGGAAACACCTCACCTGCTTGGAATGTGCCTCATCCACGGAAAGAATTCCACGAAGTGCGCACCGGGAAGGGCTGCTCGCGTCAGACGTGCAACAAAGTCGTTGACAGCCTTGACTCCTGAATCCAGCTCGGAGACTACTGGTGGGGTGTCATACGTGACAGACATAATCATTGAAGCGGCTACTCGGCGAAGGTGGTTGTCCAACGTCGCAGGTTGATCAAGGAGACCGGAGGCAAGTAGAACGGCTTCATTGAATTGCGGCGTCTTGAAGGACTCGACGACAGTTTTGCTGAGACCTTCGTGGGCAGCTCTGCGCATTCTACGCCATCTATGCGGCAGTTGTCAGGAAGAGTCGAATATGGTTAGAGATCGACGCACAATGGCCCATAATTCTGAAACACAATGGCCAAGCCGCCGCAGAGAATTTGCGCAGAGACGATGTTGCGCGGGCGGTCAGAGTAGATCCCGGCACGGCGGTCAAGCAAATCCGCGGCGACCTTCTGGGTGTTGAGAACGACTATCGGTTGTCCCGCTGCACTTAAATAGAACACATCGCCTAGGGAAAAAAAAAAGGATATTAGAGAGTCAGCAGCAGAAAGGTAAAACTGTATCGTACCAAATTCTTGCTTCCACCTCATAAAATGGAGCCATTGCTGGCTACGTAATTGGAGAGCGTTACCAAGGAGAGGGAGACCCCTTGGTCCCGGTGGAAGTTTTCGCCATGGGCTTTGGAGATAACGCGCAGCCAAGAAAATAGCTAAGCCAACTGCGGTCCCGAATGCTAGGACCGGGTGCTGCAGAGAGACCCCAATGACTTCTGAAGGTGACAGATTCTTGAGAGCGATAGACATATCCCACAGACAAGCGCGACAGCAATTCGGTGGTGCCAATGTTAGGCCATGGTCTTATACTGGCAAAGGCCAATGATAATAGGCGATTGGATCCCACAGACTTCACATGAATCGGGGCCTTTCTTCCTCGTTCCCGAATAATGGTATCCGTTCCGAGCAGCGAAAGTACGAACATCATCAAAGTCGAGCGGGGACCCGAAGACCGTGCTAACCGCGCGATGTTCAAAGTTATCAGTGATGGAACCGTCTGAACCAATTAGGCAACGGAGGTTGTCGCGTGGATTTCACCGTAAACCACTGGCAAGACTGCAACCAAACTGCAACTCCGTGTTCCAGTTCCCTCAGTTTTATTGAAGTCATAAATACTGCCCTGTCCAGCCTGAATAGACCACGTCAATATAAGCTTAAAAATATGTTGATCCCAGCCTGGACAACACCCCTGACACCCGTGGGAACATTCGGAATGCCCTGCATACGTATCATGCGGATAGCGAGTTACTGTAAGTAGACGCCCGAACCGCTCACTCTAACCCTAACCCCCCAACACACCCTTCTATCCAGTATGGCCGCTGCACAAGATCATGATGTTGAGCACGGGCAAATGCTCTTGAATTCGTGAGTCGTTGACCCGTGAGTTTCTTGATAGTTACCCACTATCCGATCCAGCCCGGGTCCCTCAGCATCACAAAACTCAGGAAGAGAGTGCGTCGGTCCCTTCTTTTTGTGTGGCCATGCTCGCTCAAGGACCATCCTTGGACAGCACTCAAATCGCCGAATCGCAGGGTAACCTATCCCTGCTACGTTTTGAGGTGACGAGTATGTACTTTAATCCTAATTCGTTGAGCCTTGGTCACTGTTTATTCCCTTTGTTAGTCCTCCGAGCACACAACGTTCCACGTATAAAGAAACAGTTTAGCTTGAAGAGCCGGTTCTTTGTCACTGTAGCCAATCATGCGACAATGAAGAAGACGAAAAGCGTCCAGATTGATGGGCAGATGGTGCACTGGAACCAGACGCTTGGTCCCTTGTAGGACTTCTTTTTCATTCTTATCCTTCGGCTAAAAGTTCTATCCAGTTATACACAACGGTCTTCACATCTTACACTGTGTCTTTATGAGAAGCGGTACTTACACCCCGATGTCGTTATCGGAACGCATGAAACACAGATACCTGTCGCGTCCCAATGTGGTCCGTTTTTGTTTAGATTATTCGTTCGTTCAACTAACTGAACATCTCGCACGTAGATCTTCCCTATATTCTCAGAAATGGCGATGGAGATGCCAGACAGTCGACGCCCCCAGTCACGCTCTACTTGACGATCACTGTGTCAGCGAACATGCCCCTTCCGGTCACTCCCAACAACCCCCCCGAAATACCGGCCAAAGGAGACGACCCCCCCGCTGAAGAATCCACGAAGCCCTCTACCGTCTCAGACCCCGAGGGACCCAGTCGACCCACCGCTCCAGAACCTGTTTTACCCTCGTCAGATCCCCTTCCCGTCGAGACTGGCATTCCTGTTCCGGATGGCCAGGCAGAGATGTTGCCTACCGAGAAGGCCCTGATTGCTCTCCGTCGCGCCGACGGAGCCAAGAAGCCGATTGAACGAGCCAATATAAGCAAAGGGGTTATTAGTAGAATCAAGTGGGTGATGGACACTGTCAGCCCAATTGCGGAAGTGCGTGCAACATTCATTTTGCATCTCCTCGACTGAGGCGACTTTCGCTCTCAGCTCTATTAAAACCTAAACCAAGTAATACCTTAGGTCCTCGTAGAGTAGAAGGAACTAAGGGTGTATATTCACCTAAACCAAGTAATACTACGATATGTCAATGGCGGGCGGTAGGTAATAGGCGTGCTAAAGACTTACCCTTAGGTCCTCGTAGAGTAGAAGGAACTAAGGGTAGAACATACGAATACCGAAACGCGTATAAGCTACCGATCACGTGAGATGTAGACCGAGGTGGCGTGACTACTAGGCTTCAACACTCCTCCTCGTCAGCGAGGTCCTAAACGCTCACATCCAAAAATAAGTAAATAGTAATAGTTATGTCTAAGAAAGGTGTCCGAGAAAAAGGTGTCCACAGAAATGAAGTTATGCGACTCCTCCTCATCTTCAAGATACACTATCTTCCGAATTGAGACCCAAATAGTGGCGCAGACGGAGGAAGTCCACGCGTCCGAGTGGTTTGGTGAGAATATCCGCAGTATTGTCCTTCGAGTTGACGCGTTGAACAGCCAATTCTCCTGAGAGGACTTGCTCGCGGACGTAATGGTACTTGACCCGGATGTGTTTGGTGTGTGAGTGCCATACATGGTCCTCGGCGAGTCTGGAAGCGGCGTCGTTATCGCAGTAAAGCAAAGAAGAACCAGATGGGAGTAGATTTAGACCATCGAGTAACTGCCTGAGGAATACTGCTTCATGTGCCGCTTCATGTAAAGCCATGTACTCTGCGTAACACGAGGAATCCGCGACCGTTGCTTGTTTTCGCGAGCTCCAAGATATCATGCCCGACCCAAGCGTAAAGCAATAACCACCAACTGAGCGACTAGATACCGGACAATTTGCGTAGTCAGAATCGGAGTAGCCGATGAGTCGTAGTTGATTATTGCCGCCGAGTGTCAAGGTCATAGTGCGAGTACTCTTAAGATATCGGAGGACCCGTATGGCGGCGCTCCAGTGTTCTGGTCGGTAGCAGTTAAGGAATGAAGACAGCCGTCCAACGGCGTATGAAATATCAGGGCGAGTGGCGACGGCGATGTACATAAGACTTCCAACCAGAGAGCGGTAAGGAGTACGTGAGACCCAGTCGATAATGTCGGGTGGCGTTGGCAATGAAGTGTCGGGATGTTGTAATTGTAGGCCGGCGACCATAGGAGTATCCACAGAGTGCGCATCTGACTGTCCAAACTCCTCCACTATGCGATCTATTAGGGCCGTTTGAGATAATGAGATAGTTCGGCGGTTGCGGTCGCGAGAGATGCCGATCCCAAGTGCGTACTTGGGCTCACCGAGGTCCGATATCTCCCACTTGGAGGTCAGCTCCGTCTTAAAGCGCTCGATCTCGTTGGCAGAGGATGCTGTCACGAGGATGTCGTCGACGTGGACTACGAAGATTATGGTTCCCGTGGGGGATTGACGCCGATAAACGCACCATTCGCACGCAAGGCGTTCGAATCCCCAGCCTACGATAGCGGCATTGAACGTCCGGTTCCATATCCTACTTGCCTGTTTCATCCCGTATATGCTTTTCATCAACTTCATCACCCAATCTTCCTTCCCTTTTTCTTCGAACCCCTCTGCCTGCTCCATATACATCGTCTCATCTTCGGGTAGAACTCCGTGGAGGAAGGCCGTCTTGATGTCGAACTGTCGGAGGTCCCAATCTAGGGTTGCGGCGACATGAAGGAGTGCGCGGAAAGATTCCAGGCGGACAGTGGGCGCCGTCGTCTTGTCGTAGTCTACCCCATAGCGTTGAGCATATCCTTTTGCGACATAACGGACCTTGTAACGAGTAATGTTTCCGGCGTCATCGCGTTTGCGTTTACACACTAATTTTCCCTTGAGGGGTCGCTGGCCGCGTGGGACTTCTGTGCGGGGGACGAGGACGAATACGTTCAAGTCTTCTAGACTCTTGATCTCTTCTCGGCCTCCGGCGATCCAGTATTCGCGTTCGGGTGAAGCCATTGCTTTTCTCCATGACGGCTCGTCGTCTAAGTCGATTTCTGGTTCCAGGCTCCCATCGGTTAAGGCGGTGAGTACTTTGTCGGCCGAGGTGAGCGTGTGGTTACCGAGTACGTCTAATGGTATTAAGTCATGTGAGTCACGTATTGGAGCAAAGAGTGAGATAAACGCCGTTGTGTGGTCGCTATTGGAGTTTACGCGTCTGCTGCTCCTCTCCTCCTAACGACGGACAGCGGATGAGCGGACGTCGGACAAGGCAGCAGAAAGGCGTGAGCCGGGAGTGAGTCCGTCGTTTGATGCGATGCGACTGGAGAGGGTAGGGATACGACTGGTACGGCGAAGTTGGAGGGAATGGGATGGTTGGTTCAGGGGAGGTAGGGAGGAGGCGGGAGATGAAGGCGGGGAAGGGGTTAACGTTGACAGGGTAGAAGGGGTGGAAAGAGGTGGGGGATCATCGTTCGGAAGGGGATCATCGAAAGAAGAAAAAGAAGGTGGGGTATTTAATTGCTGAAGTGACGTTGTGTTTCTTTGTTCTGAAGACGGTGTGTTCGATTGCGCTTGTATAGTAGGTAATCTAGAAGATGGTATATTAAGTAATGGGGGTTGAGTGTGTGCATGAGACGTAATATTATTCGTTGGCGTTGTATTCGGAGGAGTTGTATTGTTGATTGTATCTGATTCTACGGTAATTTGCGGTATGTTGTTAATTATATTTGGGAGATTTGCGTGATTGTTTGGCGATTGAAGTGGGATGGAAGAGGGACTGACGAGATTGGAAGGAGATGAAGTGGGTTGTGACGAAGAAGCAAGGGGAGAAGAAGATTGGGTGCCGGTAGAAAGGGGGACGGAGATAGGGGGAGGGAGAGAAGGTGGAGGGAGAGAAGGTGGAGAAATGGGATGATCGTCGAAAGAAGGAGGGGGGGTATCTATAAAAGGCGAAGAAGTGTCGTCAGCAGGCGATAAGGTTTGGCCTGGTGTCGACCACGAGGCAGGAGAAGTTGATGGGGAAAGGCCCATGGTTGTGCCGGGAAGTAGGGGCGCAGGAGCGGCATGTAGGTGTTCGATGAAAGAGACATGGAAGGAATTGAACACGCGGCGGCTGGACGGATCCCAGAGCCTGTAAGCCTTCGCGTGGGGTGCGTATCCGATCAGGATGCAGGGCGCTGATCGTTGTGCGAGTTTGGAGTGATGAGTCAATGTTAAGGAATAGGCACGGCAACCAATTTCCCGTAAGTGGGAGAGGCAAGGAGGGCGGCCAAACCACATTTCGAATGGGGTTTTACCGTTATTGGCGGTGGAGGCAGTCAGGTTGGTCAAGTAGGTGGCCATGTTAACAAATTCGTCCCAGAGATTCTCGGGAGCATTGCAGGCAAAGCGCATGGCGCGGGCTTTATTGTGGATTGTCCAGTGAAGGCGCTCGGCGCGACCGTTTTGGGCAGACGTGTAGGGGGCGGTAAGCTGGTGATCGATGCCCGTATCTCTGCACCAATCTTCCATGCTCTTGGAGACGAGTTCCCCATTGTCGGAGAGGAAGGAAGCGAGCTTTTCGCCCGTTTGGTTTGTGATCGCGCGATGCCAGTCTTGAAACGCTTTGCCAGTGTCGCTTTTAAGTTTAAGAGGGATCGTCCATGCATAACCGGAGAAGTCATCGATAACATTTAAAGAATACAAAGCCCCATTCCTGGATGCAGTCGGCAGTGGGCCGCAAACGTCAACAAAAACCTTTTCTAACCGTCTCACAGCCTTCACACCTTCACGGATTGTTGGTACCGGAGATCGCGTCTGCTTGCCGACGATGCAATGGTCGCACTTAGGAGGAAAGGTAGACAAATCAATGGGCATACCTTGGGCCGCCTCCGAGCGAGCCATCTCAACTATAGTCCGAACGTTGCAATGTCCGAGACGACGATGCCAAGTCTCGACGTCCGGGATGCGCTGAGCATACAGAGCTTGAGCATGGGAAAGAGAGTGAGAGGTCAGGGCGTATGCGGAGGTGGGTATGGACAAGGTGTAGAGATTCTGATTTGGGGAGATCGCACCGCGGGCAACGACCATGTTTCCTTTTCCCGTGATCCAGCAGGTTTTGGCATCAAAATGGCAAGTGTAGCCACCGTCACGACTGAGAGAGATAACTGATACGAGGCGAACCGTTGCGTCTGGGATGTAAAGAACGTTGCGAAGCGTTAATTTGTGACCACTGGCGATTCGGAGATCGATAGTGCCGACGCCAACAGCGTATACAGAGGTGCCTCCGAGGCCCTTCACAGGATGGTTGGGGATTGGTGAGAATGACTTGAAGTCGGAACGTGTGGGGGAAATGTGGCAGGTTGCGCCAGTGTCAAGAATGAAAGGGGAGTCATTGGAAGTGTCACTTGACTTGCGGGTATATGCCACCCAATCAAGCGAAGTAAGCGGAGGTTTGTCCTCACTAGCAAGTAGCGCCCTGTACTCCATCAAGTCAGCGGTACTCATGTCATAATTAATATCGGAGGTGATCGCGGTGAGACCCGTGCTTTCAGGTTGCGGGACCAGCATATAGGTTTGTCCATTAAATATGATGGGACCGCCGAGCGTCGCAGGGTTTATAGCGGGAGTGGCGTTGTGGTTGTTATTTGCGGGTGTGACTTGGGCGACTTGAGCCGTTGACTGGGCAACTTGAGCCGTTGAAGGGGCAACTTGAGTCGATGATGAGGAATTTTGTGAGCGATTCCCCTGGGGAGTCTTACCGGAGGCCGCTCGCTGTGCGTTTCGCGCCTCGTTAATTGTCTTGCCGGCCATCTTACCGCCAGGGAGGATGCAGAAATCGGTTTGATGATTCGTGCGTTTGCAGTTGGCGCAGACCGGCCGAGTGTTGCTCTGAGGTTTCCCCTGTGTGGTGGCGGCGAGGGCTGTGTTGCCAGTGGTGCCATCAGCACGGCGGTTGGTATTGAGTGAGTCTTCGTCTTCGAGTCGCTCCATGACGATGTCGGAAGAGAAGCCAGTTTGATTGAGCATGCCGTTAATGGCCGACTGGAGTTGCGGATAGTTGGCAGTCATCCCGTTGATCAGAAGGATGATGAGTAACTTGTCGTTGTCGAAGTTACCCATTTTCACGATCCTTTCCCACAATTGCTTGATTTTATTCGCGGTGATGACTAGCGGGATGTCGAGTTCGAAGTTGATGTTGAGAGCTTGCTTGATAAGGAGAACTTGAGCATGGAGCCCAATCTGTTCGTGGCGTTTGCGGAGCCTGTCATAAATTGCATGGGCAGTGGGAAGTCTTCGAACAAGATCGAGGTCGATTTTGGACACGCGTTCCAGGATAAAGGCGCGGAGGGCACGATCATTTATGTTCCAGATCTGAGCTCCTCTGGTATGAATGAGCGGATCGGGACAGGGGATACTTCCATCCAGCCATTCTGTAAACGCTTGCCTGTCAACGACGTAACTGAGGCGAAGACTCCATTCTTCCCAGTTTGATTTACTTCTGTCCAGGATCAAATCTGCCGGCCAAGTGGAGTCCGGCATGAGGGTGCGTTCGGTGAGGAGAATTCCATTCACGAAGACACTGCGAGCCTGATCACCGGTAGGGATACTAGGGGGAGCGGCAGCGGTACCACCCCGAGCAAAAGAACCGGGGGTTATGGAGGGTGTCCCAGTACTAGTGAGAGCGCGACGTCGGGTCGTAGTAGACTGGGCTCCAATGGCAGACATATCGAGAGTGAAGGTTTTGGTGATTGGAGTGGAGTATGGGATTGGAGAAGAAGAGTTCGAGTATCGATTGTACTGGTTAGGGCGTCGAGGTTATAGACGGGCAGCAGGGCCCATAACCTATTAAAACCTAAACCAAGTAATACCTTAGGTCCTCGTAGAGTAGAAGGAACTAAGGGTGTATATTCACCTAAACCAAGTAATACTACGATATGTCAATGGCGGGCGGTAGGTAATAGGCGTGCTAAAGACTTACCCTTAGGTCCTCGTAGAGTAGAAGGAACTAAGGGTAGAACATACGAATACCGAAACGCGTATAAGCTACCGATCACGTGAGATGTAGACCGAGGTGGCGTGACTACTAGGCTTCAACAAGCTCCACCCGTTTGCAAAGATGGCATATGGCATGGTTTCAGCCATCCCCAAGGTGCGTCTATTTGCGTTATTGTCGGAAGGAAACACTTATGTTATGTTTATTCGGGTACCAGACTCTCCTAGAACAATATGAACGTGACGACAATGTCCTAAGCCTACTTGAAGCCATGCATGACGCGTTTGATTTCGCGCACCACGAAGACACTTTGAAATCCATCAAGCCCGACTCGAAGCAGGCTAAAATCCTTACTCTTATGTTGCAGGTCGTCTGTAATTGTAGTGACTTTATCCGATCTTATACAGAGGCCTCACAATTCTGTACGTTGTCTTCATCTCCTCCGTTGGCCGGTGTAAACGTTGGTTTTTAGGGAAGCGGACGTTGAAGAATGTGGGCGGTGGAGTCACCAAAGAAATTGAGGACCTGTCCGCCGCCCTTGTCGAACATCGAAGGGCTTTCATGGATCAGGCGACCATCACCACAGAGATAACTGCGTTCCAAATTCTGGACGGCGTGGGAATACTTTCGGCCAAGGTGGATTGGATGTCTACTCGGCTTGAGTGGGTGTCGAGCCAAGTTTCAGACGCCGGTACGTATTCCTCATGGGTTGTGGTTTTCTCGGTAGTCGATCTAATAATCGTCCATTATAGAACTTGATGCAAAAATCAGAGAAATCCCGTATGGAACAGGCTCGCGGTTCACGCCCGACAAGGGCTGTCTTACGGGAACACGAACGGCCTTCCTAGACTTCATCGTCAATTGGGTGAATGATTCCGCTTCGGAGCGTGGTCTCGTTCTTTTCGGGCGCGCAGGCACTGGGAAGTCATCAATTGCGCATGAGATCGCGCGTCGCTTCGACAAAATGCATCGTCTTACGTCATCCTTTATATTTTTGCGGAAGGAGCAATCTAAACGGGAAGCCTATCACCTCTTCACGACTCTTGCCCGCGATCTCTCCGACCGCTATCCTTCGTTTAAGACCGCACTGGGAAGGGTAATAAAGGACAACACCTCTCTTCGGGTTGGAACCCGTGACTATGGTACCCTGTTCGGATCCCTTATCCTGGAACCACTTAAGGATCTGCACATTGTCGGTCCCATTCTCGTTGTAATCGACGCATTGGACGAGAGTGGGGACGTAACTGGTGGAAATGGCTTACATACATTTCTTGCTGGAGCCCTCTCCCAACTCCCATCCCTTTTCCGTGTGCTGATCACCTCGCGACCTGAGCACGACATCGAGTCTGCGTTCGTTGAAGCTCCGTCAGTCCGCATCAAACACATGGATGATCTCGAACTAGCCGCTAAAACGCACGACGATATTCTCGTCTTTCTTCGAGAGAGGCTGCCTTCGGAGGAGTTTAGAAATTATGGAAACGCACTAGCAATAAAGGCAGAGGGATTGTTTCAGTGGGCGGCAGTTGCCTGCGGGTACATCCTTAAACCTCCCGGTTCCTTTGGCTTTAGCAAGAAAAAGTGCATAGGGCATCTTTTGAGACTCACCGCAGATTACCATAGGAAAGACCCGCTGGACGAGCTATACAAAGATGTCCTGGAAGGATATTTTATCGACCAAGAGGCGCGACTTCTATTCCGCTCTGTCATGGGGCAGCTCATTGCTGCATTTGAACCCCTCTCAATCCGTTCCCTGACTACCTTGCGACACCACACCGACGACGATGACGACGATTATGACTCCGTTGTTGAAATGCTGCGTCATCTCGGCTCATTGCTGAGTAATGTCAGTTCGGCTGATCAAAACCTTCCCCTGGTTCCTCTCCATACATCATTCCGCGATTTTCTCACAAGTAAAGAAAAGAGCGGTGATTTTTACGTTGTCCTTCGTGATTCCCACGGTCAATTGGCCCGTTCCTGTCTCAATCTACTGCTCAACGACCTCAAATTCAACATATGCAAACTCGAATCGTCATACCTTGCCAATAAAGACGTTGAAGGCCTCGACTCCCGTGTTGATAAACACATCCCATCTGCCCTGCTGTATGCCTGTCGTTTCTGGGACGACCATTTAGAACATGTTAACTTCGAAACCGATTTGTTTGTCCAACTTCAAACTTTCTTTGAGAAGAAATTTCTCTTTTGGTTGGAGGCTCTTAGCGTGACGAGTAATGCGGGTGTTGCGTTGCCGGCATTGTTGGCTCTAAATGTGTGGCTAGCGTCTGGCCAAGGTGTGAGTATAATTGTTGATTCGATAAGGAAGGCGAATAACTAATAGCTGCTATCGCAATAGGTCTCTCAGACAGAGCTACGGAAATTGAGGTCGTTCGTCAATGATGCCTCTGTATTTGTACGGTGTTTCGGGATGGCCATGGCAAAGAGTGCTCCACATGTCTATCTTTCTGCTCTACCATTTGCTCCAACACGTTCTCTTGTCTCTGCACATTATTCCAGCTCATTTCCTCGAATCTTACGCGTGGAACGAGGGCGATTGTCTCACTGGTCATCATCGGAGATGGTGATTTCAAACGTCAGGGATGTCGACAATGATCACGTTTCCATTGCACTCTCACCGGATGGCCACCGCATCATCTCATGCACAGGGGGAACAATTCGTGTGCAGAACGCCACTACGGGAGAGACAGAGGCAGGCCCATTCACTATACGCACGGATTGGGTCGACTCTGTGGGATTCTCACCAGATGGCCAGCGCATCGTCTCAGGCTCACGCAAAGGAACAATTCGTGTGCGGAACGCCACTACGGGGGGGACAGAAGTAGGCCCATTCACCGGACACACGTCCCCAGTCTGGTCTGTGGCATTTCGCCAGATGGTCAGCGTATCGTCTCAGGCTCGTATGATCAAGCAATTCGTGTGTGGAACGCCATGACCGGAGAGATAGAGGCAGGCCCATTCACTGGACACAATGATTTGGTCTTGTCAGTGGCATTCTCGCCAGATGGCCAACGCATCGTCTCAGGCTCGCGCAATGGGACAATTTGCGTGTGGAACGCCACCACGGGAGATACGGAGGCAGGCCCATTCACTGGACACACGGCTGAGGTCAGGTCTGTGGCATTCTCGCCAGATGGCCAGCGCATCGTCTCAGGTTCGCACGACCGAACAATTCGGGTGTGGAACGTCACTTCCGGGGAGACAGAGGCAGGCATATTTACTGGACACACTTCTTCAGTCTTGGTCAGTGGCATTTTCGCCAGATGGCCAGCGTATCGTCTCAGGCTCTTTCGATCAAACAATTCGAGTGTGGAACGCCAACTACGGGAGAGACAGAGGCTGGCCCATTCATTGGACACACGTCTTTGGTCTCGTCTGTGGTATTCTCGCCAGATGGCCAGCGCGTCAGTCTCAGGCTCGTGCGACGAAACAATTCGGGTGTGGAACGTCACTGCCGGAGAGACAGAGACAGGTCGATTCACTGGACACACGGATACGATCCTTTCTGTTGCATTCTCACCAGACGGCCAGCGCGTCTTCTCAGGCTCGCGCGATCGAACAATTCCACGTGTGGGACGCCACGACCGGAGAGATAGAGGCAGGCATATTAACTGGACCCACGTCCCCAGTCTGGTCTGTGGCATTCTCTCCAGATGGCCAGCGCATTGTCTCAGGCTTGGACGATGGAACAATTCGTATGTGGAACGCCGCGACGGGAGAGACAGAGTCAGGCCCATTCACCGGACACACGATTCATGTCAGGTCTGTAGCATTCTCACCAGATGGCCAGCGCTTCGTCTCCGGCTCGCTCGATCGAACAGTTCGTGTGTGGAACTCTATGACCAGAGAGACGGAGGCTGGCCCTTTCACTGGACACACGGATTGTGTCGGGTCTGTGCAGTTCTCGCCAGATGGCCAGCGCGTCGTCTCGGGCTGTTGGGATCGAACAATTCGTGTGTGGAACGCCACTACAGGAGATACAGTAGCAGGCCCATTTACCGGACACACGGATTGTGTCTTTTCTGTGGCATTCTCGCCAGATGGCCAGCGTATCGTCTCAGGCTCGCGCGATCGAACAATTCGGGTGTGGAACGCCACTACGGGAGAGGTAGAGGCAGGCCCTTTCACTGGACACACGGATCTGGGGGTCGGGTCTGTGGCATTCTCGCCAGATGGTCAGCGCATCGTCTCAGGCTCGCACGACCGAACAATTCGGGTGTGGAACGCCACTACGGGAGAGGTAGAGGCAGGCCCATTCACTGGACACACGGATCCGATCGATTGTGTGGCATTCTCGCCAGATGGCCAGCGCATTGTTTCAGGCTCACGCGATCGAACAATTCGTGTGTGGAACGTCACGGTCACGACGGGAAGGCCCGGGACAGCAACAAGCCCATCTATTCGGCACATGGACTCTGTCATGTCTGTGGCATTCTCGCCAGATGGTCAGTGCATTTATTGTCTTATCAGGACATTGATCAGTGTTTGTATTGAACGCTACAACAGGAAATATGGAAAATACAAGTCACGTCGACTTCACTGACCATTTAGTGATCAATGAGGAGGGATGGATATGTGGTCCTAACGGCGAACTCCTAATGTGGATCCTACCGACTCATAGGGCACATCTTCACCGTCCAAGTAATGTCTGGGTTGCTGGGGAATATGAAACCCGCCTCGATCTTTCTACTTTTGTACATGGGCGGAGTTGGACTACTTGTATTAACACATAAATAGAACCGCTATGGAAATCCATTCTGAAGTGTGATGCGATATACTAGATAAGAGCCCATTGAAGCAATACACGTCGAAGACATTCTTGCACTGGCAAGGTATTCAACTTCATTGCCGCCATCAGGGTGGATACGGCAATCTTGGTAGCAATCACGTGACGTCGCGTGTCATCTGCGCGAGTTTCTCGAGGGTTTAGACGTCTAGGGCCTGTTCGGATCGAATTCTCAAAGAATCTAACGCGAGATTATTGCTCTACATATAGTAGGTAGATTATTTCCCATGATTGTGACTCCGTGTGATACCCAAACTCGACTCGGACATGCAGGCTCAAGTGCAGGCTGTTGCTTGGTTTGTTGCAACTGATAGCTGCCAGTACTCGGTTTGCACTTTCCCGCGTTCTCCTGTTGGTTTTGTAGATACATGAAGATAATGATAGATAGGAACCGGAGTGGAAACTAAGGGGTAGCGAAGTGAGGTCGCAAAATCATCAGCAGGGCAGTGCAGGAAAGGCCCGGCCCGAGTCGACTGAAAGTGGAGCGTAGCAGAGAAGAAGATCTCCTTTAGCTTCAACAAATCTCAGTAAGGTTTCGTGCAGACGGTTCCTTGTGCTCTCCAGCATTTTTTGCATTTGCGCGAGCCCTTAACAACTCAAGTATGACGTATTCCCGGTTGCTGCGATCAAGTCTCGAAACTACGCTGAGGCGTGCACGATCCCTTGCGCCGCAGATCCACTGTAGAGTCAGAGTGGCTCACCGTCCGCATTTCCTAGCGCGACGCATCGCCGCGCGGCCTTAGTGGTCCAAGAGAAATGCGTATCTGAACAGGGCGGACATCTATGCGAGGTTTCGCACCGCGCGAAGGCCTGCGCGACTGGTTGCGACACGGTGACCTCGCACCTCCTTGAACCCGAGACAGACCTGGGTTGATTGGGCACTGCCCCTCAGTGTAGCGACGCCCGATAACACATCCCGAAATTTTTGATATACTGTATTGAGGATGAGGCCTATGAGGGTCAGCAAGCATTGCTCGCACGCACAATGTGACAAATACGAATGGAAGAAATGTGTAAACACACTTTGAAAGAATCTCGTGTCAAATTCTTTGTTCTTTAAAGACAACGACAGAAACAAAAATTGGGTTTCGGTCTATGCGGTTTCGATTTAATAGACATTGGTCGTGATCGGTTCGTCGTTCTCGTCAAAACATATATACGTACAAGCTTTTAACTATGAGACAAACAAGGAAGCAAACAAGCACAAACGAACTAGTAGGTAAATAAGCGAGCCAAGGAAGGGAGAGAGAGAAACTATGGATTGGTTGTAATTAGCACAGAGATCGCCACCACGGACCCAATAAACGAATAGGGCTGACCTCTGGAATGTATACAAAAAAAACAAAACAAAAAACAGAAAGGCGGTGGTATATCACACGTCATATATCGTAGAGGGAGTGGGTGCGTATGAACAAAAAATACGGTTTGACAAGCACAAAAAAAAATTAAATTTGAAAGCAAAGTGGCGAGAGAAGGGAGACAGGAATCCTTCCGTTGCGTGTCCCAGCGCGCAGAGGGGGTGGATTGTTCTAGATTTCCTCCAAATCCCAATGGCTCCTTACTCTTGCCCAAAGCCTTCCGTCTCCCTACACAGCCAAACAAAGTAAACCTCTGTGAGCGAGCACAACCCACTTCGGATAAAATCTAAAAAAAAGGAAACGCACTCGATTGCGAAGCGGAGTTTGCGCTCCAGACTCTCATAGTCCTCGTACGGCGGCAGGTCCAAGCGATTGAAGCACGTGTGGCTGCGCGGGAGGCCGTTCGGGTCCCCGCTCTTCTCGATAGTAAAGCGTCGCGGTCCATCGCTGCCCTGAAGATCCTTGAAGCCATTGACGGGCACGCGCGACGTGCCCGTAGTGAATTGAAGGAGGCGCGCTTTGCGCTCTGCGGGCCAGGACCGGAGGCAAGCCCAGAACCACTCGATCACCCGGTCCGTCTTCTCGTACCCGCGGTAGTCGGTGAATCGCGTCCAGTCATCCATATCGATCTCCGTCATACCCCCGATGAGCAGTTCCAGCTCGTGCTCGTCGAATACCCGCAGTAGGTCGAGCGGCAGCACGTCCCCGAGCCCCTCCATGAATGCACGGAACTGTTCTGCGATCCGTCCGGCGATCCGGTGTGCTACGACGAGATCGACGTATTCCTCTTTGTTCGCCTCCGTCACGTCTTGTGAGGCGCCGCCTGGCCGGAGTTCGACAACGACATGCTCGCCAAAGCGGTCTTCTGTCACGGAGAACGTCTCTTCGAGCACACCCGTTATATCGTTCTCACTGTGACGTGAAGAGGCATCAGCCGAACGCCACAAACATGACTGGGATGAGCACGCACAACATCCAGGTAAGACCTTTGTACAACTCATAATCGACCGCTTCTAGGTCCTTTATGTTCACTTTCTTTCCGAGAACCATCTTATAGAAACTTGGCACAAAGTATGCATCGAGGAACCGATGGTGGAATACGGCGAGGCCGAGGACCCGGCCGATGAATTTGAAATAGTCAAGGTGCTCCGGGTTTACACCCGAGGCTGGGTTGATCTGTAGCGTATAGTTGTCGTGTGCCGAATACTCGAACAGGCCATAGCTCGGGTTGAACATCTCGTGGGAGAGGAGGAAGAACCATTCGCGGGAGACGCCGCCATAGTCGAGCGCGTCTTCACCCTCGAACTTGACCATGAGCCGCTTCCGGAGGTCCTCCGGCCGGAGACGCATGATCGCAGAAAAGCTGTCCTCGAAGACCCACCCACGGCGCACGCGCACGTCACACTTGGCATCGGCGATGAGGCGCATCGATGGCTGGCTCCGGAAATAGACGACCTTCCGCCGGTAGTCGCGCTTGTACTGCGGCGCGTCCGCGTCTACTGTTGACGGCAGCCGCGGGTCGTCCCACGTGGTCGTACGCGTGTTGTGGTCCACGAAGTAGACACGCCGCGTCGATGTCATGCGCATTTCCCAACCCGATGGCAGCGAACCTAGCGCGGCGCGGTTCGCGAGCGCCGTAGTCGTCGCCGCTGAGGCCGAAGCCGAGGTCCGCCGAGGGTCATTCCACGTTGTCGTGCGCGTGTGGTGATCAACGAAATAAGGACGGCCATCTGGCGTACGGCGCTCTTCCCATCCAAGGGGCAAGCGCACGTCCGCGTAGGTGCCGTCTGCGTTGGTTGTGTTCGGAGATAGAATCGTCTCGGGGGCGCGGGCGGAGGAAGCATGAGCGGCGGGGATAGGCGCCGATAGACTGGGCGGTGGGCGGTTCCAGGTGGTGCTGCGTGTATTGTGGTCGACGTAGTATGAACGTCCGCGCGGGTCGTACCGGAGCTCCCACCCAGGTGGGAGACCCTCTTCAACCGGAGCTGGCTGTGCAACTGGCGTGGGAGCAGCAGCGGGAGCAGGGGCCGGAGCAGCCGGCTGTTCCGTCGGGTGATGTGGAAGAGCGATAGGTTCGGATTGATGTGGGCTGCGCTGGGAGGAGGGGATTTCGGGATTGCGTGTGGGCAAGGAAGAAAAGGAATGAGATGGTTGTAAATGGTGGTGCGGTGCGGTAGGCGCTAAGCCGCCGTCGCGACTGTATGGTTTGGGTGGCGGCTGGGAGCTGCGGCTGCGGCTTGGTAATGTGTTGCTGGTGCCACCTGCAGAGGTCGACGGGGATACACGCATATCGTTAAAAGACTGGGCAAGATCGAGTTGTTGGGGAAGCTGACTGGCACGAGAGGAATCTTGGCCTTCCGTGGCGAGCGAGAACATGAGGTTTCCGTGTACGATCTGGCCGTCAGGCCCAGGCTGGAGTTCGGGGTTCTGGATGACTAACGCCGGAATGATACATATGAATGATGGGAAGAATTGCAAGGAAAAAGAATGGGGACGGGAGGGGCGTACCGTTTCCGCCCTGACTAAGGTCGAGAACGTCTCCGACGGTGATTGATACGGATCCGAGGAAACCTTGGTCGTTGCGCTTGAACTTACGTTGATCAAAGACTTGAATTTGGATTTTGGACGATTCTCGAACGGTGCTGCAGATGGACGAGAGTGTGATTAAGAAAAGGAAAAGGAGAAAAAAGAGATAGGGTGACGCAACAGGTCGAATGTTTCGTTCCAGTAGGGAGTGAGGGTCCTTTTGACGATGGCGGTTTGACGGAGGTCGGAACCGTCTGTTGTTATGACTGCGAAGGGATTGGGGAGAGAGAAAAGGTCACGTTTGACGAGACTGTTAGCGGCGAGTACTGGATTGGATGGAAGGGGTGGAAATGAGACAAAAGAGGAAAAGTGTAAGAGGACGGAAGAGAACCGACCGATGAGTTTTATTGAATGGGTACGGCCTGCTGCAGTGGATGAACTGGGACAATTGGGAAGTGTTCTCTACGGGGCGTCGAGAGAGAGAAACCAGTTACCTTGATTCTACCATTTGGGCTTCAAAAGATGGCCCGTTGTCCGCTGCCATCGCTCGCCCTAATAACCCTGATTATGTCATCGCAGTCGATTAGATATCCACCATTCCCTCACTCATCCCTACCGCCCAATCACAAAATTCGCTCTGATTTTTACGGTCGCACAGTTCTGCCCCCGTTCTCCCCAATCATCGCATAAACAGCGAATAACGCCCCCGGCCTGACTCAGCGGGCCCCGGCCCGGAGCGGGATTCCGTGGGTCATTCGCACCGCACCGCACCGCACCATGCGCGTCGTCGCGGCGTGCGACGGCTTGTTCTCAGAGTGTACCGTCGAAGGCTGAGACCTCGGCGCGCCTCTCCCGGGACCAGGTGAGGGGAGCTCGAGGGTGTACTGAAACAAGACTCGAATCCCAATGGCGTTCGAGGTAATGTATTATGTGCGCTGGAGCCAAGCGATCTCCGCGCTCAGGTTTCTGCACGGACATGCCGGTCAGCTCAATCGCACCCGCCGTCGCGCCGCCGCGCACTTTTTCGATGATCGCGAAAAGGACTCATAAAGGGTTGCGCCGCACGCGAAGTTCTACCTCCATCGGGACCCGGTTTAGCGAAGAGAACTCAAACAGGAACGATAGATGCAGGTCCAGACTTTCGCTGACCGGCGCTGCGTACTCCCGCGCATGCACCGAGGGGACGAACGGCGTCAGCTTCACCCGCTCGGACTCAAGCTTCTCCCCACAGGGAAGGTCCAATTGATGCCGTAGAGCCCGAGTAAGAGAGTGGGCCTCTCGTGAGGGGATGAGTCACAATACACGAACCGAAGACGCAGAGTTTGCGGACCCTTTTATGTCAGGTCGATCAGTTCCGATACAATGAGAGGGAAAAGGGTGATTATTACTGTCCTAGCGCCCTACCACTCACACGCACATGGTGGCATGCGATTTCAGTCGCATCGCGAGCCAGCATGGCACAAACAAAAGACCTTCCGAGTACGGTACACACTAGCGGGAGTGATTCTAGTAGATACCTATCAGCAATTATCTGCCTGATAATCATCTAAGCTGGCTACGTTCTTCCCGGGGATCTCGGGGATTTTCGACACGATATTTCCGGTGACATGGGAACCACGAATGTTCATAGGCAGATGTTGCACCATCCATCCCGCCTCTCCACCTCCGCCACTCTTTGTGTGGGTAACCCAGTAAAGGATACACCGACCTTGACACCGACACATACTGACCCGCTTCGTCGATTACAATGTACAGAGAGACTTTCGTCTGCAGAGACCAAAATGCGCCGAGCCGGGCAGCATGCCCGCGTGGGATCCATCGTCGCCAACGGGTGCCCCTCTCCGTCTTTTTGGCTTTTTTAAATGTCAAAACAAGAACTCACAATTCCCATCTCGCGGTTGTGCACCCCACATCTCGTGACCTTCTGTTTCTCACTGGCGTCTAGTGATTGTCAAGGGCACATCAAACCGGTACGGTTACAGGTCATATGCAAGCGGCCCACATCGGCGTTGTACAAGTCAGGCTGACCCTGGGTCGAGTTGAGCAAAGTCAGGCAAACCTGACTGGAAGACAAATCGTGATAAGATAAGATCACCCAATCTGCGAGGTTCATTGCAATCAGGAGAGTGCCGAGAGACGGATACATCCGAATTGAATGACACACTCTTTTGGGTCACTTCTCCCACGAGCCCTTGAATATACAGAAGGGTCTGACTATCATAAATGACCAAAGTATAATCGGCTGACGCGAGTCAGTGCATGACTCAGTCAGACTGCAGTCAGGACATCGCGATCTCTGGCCTACATTCGAGCCATCATGCATCATGCTGTCTCATAGTTAAGACCGTTATTAACCAGACTTTCAATGAATGGGAGCATGAGCAGTTGGAAAGTTCATATCTTCATAGGCAAGAGGAAGCTCCGAATATCTCATGTGGTACTCAAGTTGACCGGACCCAGCCTCACCCTTACTCGATCACTGTGACGTATCACTCCACTCGTGGCTTCGATCAAGAGTCGCGGCTCCCGAGCGGCGACGTCGGCGTCGGCGCTGGGGGCTGTAAGGTCAATGACGGCTCCAGGAGAGTCCGTTCATCTGTTTGTTCCCTGCATCCCGTATGTGTGAATTTTTTTTTTATGGAAGCAGTATGCAAACAAAGGCACAAGTCGCTTACCACATCGCCACGGTTTCACACACGGCGGGCAGGAGCGGGGTGGAGTCTGCTTATGGATCGATTACCATGCCCCACAAACGCAACAATTCAACTGCTCAACTGCTCAGTCTCGCAGTCAAGAAGATGCGGGGGTAAATACATCCACACATTACTGACAACGTCATTACCGTGCTCGGCCACGGCCACAATGACCACTGCACCAGCTTGAAACACAATGCCAGTGGCTGCCCTGACACGTCAAGCGGACATATATCATCCATCACCCCCGCGGATGCGCTCTCGACGCTCGAATCTTCTAGACCCGACCAAGTGCAGTATACGGACCAGCATACTTAGAAGGCGCCAAAAAAGGAGACACGCTCCGGATGGACGCGCTCGCGCCCGCACCAACACTCGGGATAGACGGGCCGGGCCGAGAGTTCGCCTCTCGAAAATCTAGATAGAAAAGTCGTGGTTCGATAGATGTTCGTCCCCGAGTTGCATAGGAAGCTCGTGGATGCATGTCTTCTAACGACCGTCTGGAAGCGGCGGCATGCACGCTTCTAGGATACCCGAGAATTGGAGACTTAGTCTTGGGGGGAGGTGTATGTATTCGTATGCGATGCGCCCGACTTACATCGAGTGGAGGTGGTTCGTGATGTCACGCAGGGTTCGGTACTCTGGAGCTTCCGGAGCCTCGCCAACGCGCTTTTTTGTCCAATATCCCAATGGTGTCGTATGACTTCGAGCCGTCAACAAGTACATACCTCTTAGAGTCAAGTCGAGCGCGCCAGAGTCCTCGCGATGGAGCAGGTCCGAGCCTGAGGGATCTGTGCATGCAGCTCGGTGTCTATACACGCGGAGTAAGTCGAATATCCGAGTCGGAGGAGAGGCGCGTTTTGAAACGATTCCGCAGATGTGTGGCGGGATAACCGGAGGGGCAGGACATGGTCAGCTAGGCCACCTGGCAGAACGAGTGCCCAGGACACGAACAGTAGGATGAGCCAATTAAGCTAGTAGGATCAATGAGGCGTATGTGCTGCCTAATTCTGCAGGGCCCGTGCCCGAAGTCAAACAATTAGCTCATATTGTGAACCCGCCCAAGCACTCGAAACAAAAAAATTCGTCCTGATAGTACAGACGCGTATCCAAGCTCTTTCGAAACGTCCGAAGGGACGGACAATAGACTAGGGAGGGCACGGTGTCTACGACACGCGTTAATATCATGGTCCACGGACACTTTAAAATGTGAGCCTTCGAGGTTGATTTGGCAGAAATGGATCACCTAACCACGTCAGAGATTAACTTGGACTAGACAATGGGGTCCACTGGGGTTGTGGTCGGCCGGAACTTCCAAATGTTGGTACAGTAAGTTCAATAGTTATACTGTAAACTTAGTCGTTCCAAGTGGCTTAGGCTCCGCTTCGCTCACGGTAAATTCCGAGCGAGTCCACGACATGACGACTGCGACTTTAATGCCTATTGTCGCTGGCCCAGGATCTGTCTTCGGAACTGAAGGCTTACTATCCCTACAGCGGTCCAGTTTGTCTGGTAGGACTCAACATTTTTTGGGTTCTCTAGAGCGATCACAGGATCAGAGAAGATAGTCAGGATCACCGAGAGTGTTCCAATTGTCAATAATGAAACGTACGAAGAATCCTCATGCCTCAAGACCGTGAATCTAGCTCAAGCCTTATCCTAGTACGGCTCAATTAAGTTGTTCTCAATGGGCAGAAACTTAACTACGACATTTGAAGGTTATGCAAGCAGACCGCATCAAGCGATCGTGAGTCGTGACGAAAGACGAATGGGAGCACGAGCAGGCTTTGTATATCTCATATGGTATTCGACTATATTGGGCCACACTGGCACCCCCACTCAAGTATCGTGACGTCTCAGTCCACTCGTGGTTTCAATCAAGGGCCGCGGCTCGCGTCCTCTTGACACCATAGAGCCTAGGCACCCACGGTTCTGCTGCTACCTCGATTCTAACCCTAAGATGCACGATAAAAGCACTCCTTCCAGGCCGTGTCTCAGCGTTCCAGTGCTTAGTGACTAGGGCTCCCTGGACTCTTCGCAATCGCCGGTGACCCTTTGTAACCATGCGCTACCATCTCTTCTCTTTGCTTTCCGTCATCGCCACCGTGCCCCTTGCCGGCCTCACGACGCCTCCTGCACCACATTGGGATGACATGTGCCTGAAGCATGCCTGGAATACCATCCCAGCTGGCTGGGAGAGCCTTGGCCCCCCTCCCTCTGGGACCACGATTGACCTTCACGTTGCACTCAAGCCACACAATGAGAACGCCTTGGTTGACGCGCTGTACCAGGTCAGCAGTCCCGGCCATCCAAGGCAAGTCCTCTACGACTCGACACTCCTCCGCACGATGTACTTACGTGTGCCGCCGCTGTTCCGTTCTAGATATGGCCTCCACCTATCCAAGGAGGAGGTCGCTAAACTTGTCGCGCCACACACAGACACTCTCAAGATGGTCCACTCCTGGCTT
The DNA here is from genome assembly GCA_025769895.1 of Lactarius psammicola. Lineage (NCBI taxonomy): Eukaryota > Fungi > Basidiomycota > Agaricomycetes > Russulales > Russulaceae > Lactarius > Lactarius psammicola. Next base: position 13,070 of record WTXK01000056.1, on the reverse strand, counting down.
GAACACCATGGAGTGCCGTCCTCCTCCGTCTCGACGTCACACGGCGGCGGATGGCTGACTCTCACTGGAATCCCGGTGTCACAAGCTAACGAAATGCTTGGTGCATCATACCAGCTCCACCAGCATGCTGGGACGAATGACGGGACGGTTCTCCGGACGGTCAGCTATGCGCTCCCGGCAGTGCTGCACCCACACGTGCAAACGATCGTGCCGACGACTTACTTCGGCCCCATGCGCACCTTGCGGCAGACACCTCATCCTTTTGTCGGAGCAGCGGCAGAGCAGGAAAATGTAGGATCAAGAGAGCCCGAGACGGTGATGTTGGGCCGCGCTGGGAAGGTGGTTACGCCGACGACCCTGCGTTGGCTGTACAAGACGTTCGCCTATACGCCCGCCGCGACTCATCGGAATGGGCTCGGAATTGGGGGATACAAGAATGAGTACCCGAGTCAGACGGATCTGACGACGTTTTTGAGGTTATTTCGCAGTGAAGCAGTGGATGCGACCTACACCGTCGAGCAGATCAACGGCGGAGAGTACAACCCACACCAACCTGGTGAAGAGGCGAACCTCGACATGCAGTACGCCCAGGTAATTGCATATCCGACCCGTCACATCTACTACAGTACCGGCGGCCAGGCGCATTGGACGGGACCCAAGAGCCAGCCAGCCGCGGACGACGCGTGGTTCGCGTGGCTCAACTACCTGCTGAAGGAGATATACATACCGCAGACGATCACCACTTCTTATAGTGTCGACGAGAAGGGGATCCCGGTGGAATATGCCAGGACTATGTGTGATCTATTTGCACAGCTCGGTGCACGTGGCGTTAGCGTCCTCTTCGCGAGCGGCGACGATGGCGTCGGCGCTGGGGACTGCAAGGTCAAGGGCGATTCAGGGAAAGTCAGGTTCATCCCCGAGTTCCCTGCATCCTGTACGTGTGGCATTTTATCTCTCCTTGCAAGCAGCATGGAAACGCATGCACAGGTCACTTACCACATTGCCACGGTTTCGCAGGTCCCTATGTCACTAGCGTCGGCGGCACGACGGAAATTTTCCCCGAGATCGCAGCTAACCTCTCCGGGGGCGGATTCTCGAACTATTTTTCGCGCCCTGATTACCAGAAAGATGTTGTGCCCAAATTCCTCAAGCGTCTCGGCAGAAAGTATAAGGGCTTGTACAAGTGTGTTTTCTCCCCAACTCGACTTATTTCCTTTGTAATTTTATGACCTTATGCAGTGCTAATGGCCGCGGGATCCCCGACATCTCCGCGCAGGCGGTCGATCTCATGATCCTCATCGGCCGTAAGTCCCGCTATATGAAGGGCACAAGCTGCGCCGCACCGGTGCGTCTTTCGCTCCTATCCCCCTCGCTCCACCTTTGCTTCCGGCTGACCACCAATGTACAGACAGTGGCAGGAGTAATCTCACTGCTCAATGACTTCTTGATTTCGGAAGGCAAGGAACCACTTGGCTTCCTCAACCCCTGGTTGTATAGCGACGGCATTAGGGGCCTCAATGACATCACTTCTGGCTCTAATCCGGGCTGCGGAACTGATGGATTTCCCTCGGTCGCTGGATGGGATCCTGTTCGTCCTGCAAGACTTTGGCTCTTCACTTCTGAAGTTGGCTGACTTTGGGTTGCATAGGCCACGGGTCTTGGGAACGCCGGACTTTTTCGAATTACAGGAGGTACTTTATGATACTAGATTCAATGACTAGAATATTAGGCGGCGCATAACAAGGGAATAAAACCAAATTTCTCGGAACCAAACATCAGCCAGACAGCAACCCCGCTCGGAAACCACATTCATGGCCCAAGCCGGATCTGAGACGCCAACTTGAAGGAAATAGACGAGTATTTTCGCATCAATTCCTCACCCGCGCGAAGCCCGGGCCCGCTCACAAGCAGAACAATAAATATTCATTTCAACCCCTTAACTTTCTGGGATGAACAATGTGGCGTTTCAAGTCACGAAGAGCGGTATATAAATTGATTTTTTTTAAAAGAAAGGAGGCGAAACAGGGACGCGTAGGTCAACGCATACTCGGACTGCAGCGGTTGAGGATAGAATTCGTTGGGACTTGGAGGGGTCGTGAGCTGTCTCACGTTCGCCTACGTCATCCAGGTGGGTTACATGCCTAACCTAAGACGAAGGCTGGTCGTAGCGAGACCCACTACACTTAAGAGACTTCTACGTTTAAGGGAAGTTGTGCCTCTCCACGGCGCACAACACCCTTCAGAATTTGCAACTCCAACTTCGAGAGCAGAGAAGTATTATGATGAAATGGCAGCGGGTCGGATATATTAAAATACTAAGTGCAGTCCTACATAGGGTCCTGTGCCCGGAAACGTATACGACGGATTCCGAAGAAGCCCTCCCCCAGTAGTGAAGCCTTACCATTCTCCCCAAACGCAACTCAAAAATAAGTTAAGATGCCTCTTTATCACACATTTATGGTTAGAGTCAGTCCGCTATGCCGATATAAAACACGAGCAATCCCATCGAAGTTGACAGACCTGATATCCCCAAGTGCTTTAACGTTGTCGATATATTTGGAAATGACCTGAAAGGGAGCCGTGAACGAATGACAATGGGCATGGCCAAGGTATGCACACCTTGGTACAGGACAAGACAATGGAGGGGAATTTCCACTCTTAAAGTTGGTAACACCGCGCTTTCCGCCAGCCAACTTGGACTTGCGCGGTGCAGCGGGTTTTTCAAAAGGGTTGGCTCCACATTCGAATACGGTTGTGAGCTCACCTGTCGTCAACCCCATGAGATCGCACGCACGGTCGCCTAGGTGTCGAGGGGGGATTACAAACGCAGGGCCGCAGGTTCTATGCTGCTGCCACGTAGTGGTACTTGGCGCAGCCCGCGGACAGTCTTACGTTAATGAGGGCAATTGGCAGCAGCATCATTCGCTGGAACTGCAGCGTGGAGAGTGGACGAGCGAATGCCAAGACAAGCAACTGTCGGAGAAGACAAAGAGAGATGGCCGTGGACATGAGGGGAGACCGAAAGAAGTCAAGTCAAGTGAAACCGACCGAATCCCAATGGGCAGGTCTGACGCACAATATCTGAGATGACCAAACTATCGCAGATTTTGGGCCTAGCCGCATGACGGAATGACCGCCCTTACAACAGAAGAGCTGGGCAGTGGACTACCTTTTCTAACCACGACGAGGTCATTAGTCATGGTTTTCAACTTATTTTTTTTCGCTGTGGGACCCCGTGCATTTGGCAGGCTCTATAATCGTATGCGGGAGGCCGGGCCCACCACAAGCTTACGTGTCTGTACGGCTTGCGAAAAAAAACAGCGACTACAAACCTGTGTCACACGCGGATTGAAACCTTTCTGGGCCCGTTGCTAGAATCCAAAGGGGTCCTTCCTACCAAGCTTCCTACTGTAACTTGGCATAAATCTGATCAGGAAATTCAACTTTTAAAGTCTAAATTTATTCCCGATAACCGGACCTAAGACCAGCGCTGATTCAAGCGCTGATCGCATTGTTTGGGCTCCCAATGCACCTACTTTAAGGCCGACTTTCCTTCATAGGATGCTGCCCAGAACTCCCCTTTGAACCTCGTCAATTCTTCTCGCTTCTTGCTCGCGGTCATGGCATTTCTTCGGGCATCGCTTATTATCATCTGCGCCGCGACTGCTATAGTCACGGTCTTGGCCGATACTACTATTACGGTCACGCTTGACCAGGGCACGTTCATAGGAACGACGGCCGACAGCCTAAACAAGTTCCTGGGCATCCCCTACGCGAAACCACCGTCCGTAGTTGACTTCGGTTCAGCTCTCTGTCCTCCTTGACTGACCCGCCAAACTGGCCCCCACCGACAGACTTGGCAGCCGGCTCCGCTGGCGTCTTCCCAAGGCACCTGCCGCCTACGTTGGTACACATGATGCTACTGCGTACGGTCTTTCGTGCCCCCAACAAGCAACTAAACTTGCGATTCCGAACGGGTTGCCTCAAGAGACGGTCAACTACTTCTCGGGGCTCTTTGGTACTGGAACCGCGATTGCTGCAGGCGAAAATTGTGAGGAGGCCATTGGAGAGGCTCCCCACCACATGGAGAGCAATTCTGATACTGGTTATAGGCTTAAAACTCAACGTTATTGCACCTTCCAACGCCGGACCTGATTCAAAACTCCCGGTTGTTGTGGTGTGTCTTCTATAAATAGTATGCTGTCGCCTATGTTAATAATAATAACCCACTTGGCAGTGGATACATGGAGGTAAGGGCGTACGCAATGCCTTCAACCTGTTGCTCTCACTGACCTAATTTAATGCCCCACAGGCGGTTTCGTAGTCGGGTCGTCAATTTTGTACGGTCAAATTATTTTTTCCATCATTCGTGTCCTTGGAAAGTAAAGAAATCCGCAGCAACGATGGCAGTGTCATAGTGAAACGCTCGGTCGCTCTTCAACAGCCCGTGGTTTATGTCAGTATGAACTATCGGTGAGTACAACTTGAATCGTTCTTCGTGACTTTGTAGAACCCTCACCCTCTTCTCAGTCTTTCAGGTGTGTCGACGCCTCAACTTGATTCCGTTATTTTCTTTCTGAAAATGTTAATTCATTGCTAGCCTTCGGGTTCCTAGCCAGTCAAGAAGTCGAAGATGACCGTGTAGGGAATCTCGGACTGTGGGATCGTGAGTTTTCAGGCAGTCGCGTAAGCAACGTCATAACATCTGACTTTACAGAGCGTCTGGCACTTCGTTGGATACAAAAGTATATTCACACATTTGGTGGCGATCCGTCGAAAGTGACGATGTAAGTGAAGTGATACCTTAGACCGGAGTCTGCTGACATCTTTCAGCTGGGGTGAAAGTGCTGGCGCGGTCTCGGTATCACTTCAGATGTTGGCCAAAGGTGGGAATACCGAAGGCCTGTTCCGTGCAGCATTCATGCAGTCCGGATCTCCCAGGGCGATCGGTGATATCACGAATGTAGGCATATATTCTGCGAATTCACTCATTTTCTGAGCGAGCGAATGTTTAGGGTCAAAAATATTATGACGCCTTCGTTGAAAGCACTGGTTGCTCAGGAACTCCTGACACCTTAGCTTGTCTGCGGGCACAACCCTTCCAGAAATTGAAGGCCGCAATGGATAGCACTCCGTCAATCTTCGCATATCAGGTGCGTGATCTACTTCCCCACGCTCGTCAGAGTTTCGTAGTGGCCAATGAACCATCCCACAGTCTGTTGCGGTCCCCTGGCAGCCCCGTGTAGATGGCATTTTTCTGGCGGATGATCCGCAGAAGCTCGTCCAACAAGGGAAAGTTGCGAACATCCCGTTCATCACAGGGGACTGTGATGACGAAGGGACTATGTTTTCCCTTTCTCAGACCAACGTCACGTAAGTGCTCGGTTTTTGGCACGTCAGTCATCTCACTGATCACGGAGTACTTGCAGGACCGAGCCGGAGCTCCGCAATTACTTATCAACATTCATCCTACCCAACGCAACGGATGCCGAACTGGCCGAGCTGCTTACGGTGTACCCCCAGGATGTCACTAGGGGTTCGCCATACGATACGGGCACCCAAAATGCGTTTACCCCACAATTCAAACGCATTGCTTCTATCTTGGGTGATCTTGTGTTCCAAGGACCGAGGCGCTTTCTCTTGAACAACGTATCGGGACGGCAGAATACTTGGTCGTTTTGTACGTTGCACGGATTTTCCCCCTTACGCGCGCCGAACTGACACGCCGATTCTCACACAGTAAGCAAGCACATGAAGTCGCTGCCCGTCCTTGGCTCAGCTCATGGGTCCGATATTCCGAGTATCTACAGTGGGGGACAACTGACGGACTACCTAATCCATTTTGCCACGAACCTGGACCCCAATGGCGCATCGGGCCCACAATGGCCGCGGTATACCACCTCGTCTCCGCAAATGATGACATTCGTCGATGGCCAAGGCACCAACACAACTATAACGCTAGACACATACCGCGTTGATGCGATGGAACATCTTACGACACTCTCACTTGCGCGTCCACAGTAGGCTATCTAAAGGGGCCTCGGTTACGTGGAATCGCGTTTGGGACTTGAATTATTAATAATTCTGTTTTCTGACGGAGAATAGAAGCCTCTTGTAGCTTTTCTTTAATGAAACGCTGCCATCTTCTGCTGGGCCTCGATGTTTGGACTGCGTGACTCGGGTAGGACGGGTACCCCGTACCAACGCCGACCTTCCCATGGAAGGACCCCCAAGACCCCTGGGATTAAATACCCGTCCCATTTAATACCTTACACCCCCATTTTTGGGTGCCAGTGTGAACTTTGCCGGCCTGAGCAAGAGCCTGAGTGATCAGGACACCGGCACATGTTAACTAAATATTGACCTTCATTAGTATCATCTTGCTTGTCTCATGACTTCGTCTTCACACACAACTGAAGCTAGGCATACAAAGGTTGCACAATGGAGGTAGGTGTCTCGAAGTGTAAGCAGATATGCCAATGACCAAGCGTAGGACTCTCAGAGGAGCCAGAACTTGTGGGGCCCCTCCGGCCCGTGCCCTTACAACAGAAGAGCGGTAGAGTTGCACACAACCTGAGTAGGTTAGACAAGACCCACAATGACATCGTCAGTTGCCAAGTGGCGTCCAACTTTTCTTTTTCACGGAAATGGAGGTCTATTGGGGTTGTGTTCTACCGTGACTCGCTGGTATAGTCGTTTGACTCAATAGTCGTCAACCATTTAGCTCGCGCTTCAAGTTCCCTTCGCCAACCTTAACCTCTTCTACGACGGATGAGGGGTTTTGACTAACATTATATTCGGATCATCCTCTGTGAAGACTCGGAGTAGATGTCTACGGCCTGGGTTGACTCTTCTCCCGCGCTTTAATGCCTGTGGTCCAAGATTTCAGAATTCTACCACCGATTTCAGAACTGTAGGCACCTGGCACCTTACAGCGGCCCTGTTTTTTTTTTTTTGGAACCACTGTTATTCTGGGACAGTAAACGAATACAAGACTAGTCGAGTAGCTAAACTCATTTCGAGGGTTCGTAATATAGAGATATGGAGGTCGCACCGAGGTACTAGCTCATTAGGTAAGTGAGATAACCCCCTTCCAAAGGAGTCGAGGCGTCAGTAATGTAAGAAGTCCGAGACGGCAAAGTCCGAGATCAAACATGCAGTCAAAATGTAACCAGCGGCCCAGTTTTGTACGGCCAAACAAATTATCTACGATGGGTTCCCTGATGCGGTCACGGAAGCGTCGTCAGGATCTCTCGACTGTCAAAGGATGTCTTGTACAACGAGGCCGTGAATCTAGCTCAAGCCATACGGCCCAAATTAAGTTTTTCTCCGTGGGCGAAAACTTGACTACAACATTTGAAAATTGTGCCAGCCACGTCAAGCGGTCGTGACGAAAGATGAATGGGGACATGAGACGGATATCTCATGTTGTATTCGACTTTATCGGGCCTAGACACTCTTATTAAGCTGTCGTGACGTCTCACTCAGCGTGGCTCCAATCAAGGCTCGCGTCCTCTTGATAAGTTGATACCACGGTTTAAGTTCTGCTGCTACCTCGATTCTGATCCCAAGATGCACATAAAAGCCCTCCTTTCCAGCCCCGTTCTCAGCGTTCAGTGCTCTGGAGACCTAAGACCTTCGTAGTCACCCGTGGCCCCTGTAATCATGCGCTACCACCCCCTCTCTTTGTTCTTCATCCTCGCCACCTTGCCCCTTGCCGGCCTCACGACGTCTCCTGCACCACATTCACACTGGGATGACATGCGCCTGAAGCATGCCTGGAATACCATCCCAGCTGGCTGGGAGAGCCTTGGCCCCCCTCCCTCTGGGACTACGATTGACCTCCACGTTGCACTCAAACCACACAACAAGAACGCCTTGGTTGACGCGTTGTACCAGGTCAGCAGTCCCGGTCATCCAAGGCAAGTCCTCTACAACACTCCTCCGCACGATGTACTTACATGTGCCGCCGCTGTTCCGTTCTAGATATGGCCACCACCTATCTAAGGAGGAGGTCGCCAAGCTTGTCACGCCACACACAGACACGCTCGAGCTGGTCCACTCCTGGCTTGAACACCATGGAGTGCCGTCCTCCTCCATCTCAACGTCACACGGCGGCGGATGGCTGACTCTCACTGGTATCCCGGTGTCACAAGCTAACGAAATGCTCGGTGCATCATACCAGCTCCACCAACTTGCTGGGACGAATGACGGGACGGTTCTCCGGACGGTCGGCTATGCGCTCCCGGCAGTGCTGCACCCACACGTGCAAACGATCGTGCCGACGACTTACTTCGGCCCCATGCACACTCTCCCGCAGACACCTCATCCTCCTGTCGGAGCAGCAGCGGAGCCGGAAAGTGTGGGATCAAGAGAGCCTGTGACGGGGCTATGGAGCCGTAAGAAGAAGAAGCCTGAGCCGATTGTGCCGTCGGACCTGCGCTGGTTATACAAGACATCCGGCTATGTGCCCGCCGCGATGGATAAGAATATGCTCGGGATTGCGGGATACTCGGGGGAGTACCCTAGCCAGAAAGATCTGACGCTTTTCATGACCGTATATCTCAAGGAAGCGATGGCGGCGACCTTCACCGTCGAGAAGGTCAACGGCGGCGAGTACTACCCAAACCGCCCTGGTTTCGAGGCCAACCTCGATGTGCAGTACGCACAGGCAATAGCGTTCCCGACCCCCCTCGTCTTCTACAGTACCGGCGGTGTGATGACTTGGACGCCCCCCAGCAACGAGCCAGCCCAAAATGACGCGGTGCTCGCGTGGCTCAAATACATGCTAGCCAAGACTAAAATCCCGCAGACGATAACCACCTCTAATGGTATCGAAGAGAAAAAACTTCCGCGGGAATATGCAACGGCTTTGTGCGACCTATTCGCACAGCTCGGTGCACGTGGCGTCAGCATCCTCTTCGCGAGCGGAGACTCCGGAGTCGGCGCTGGGGACTGCAAGGACGATGACGGGAATGTCCAGTTCATCCCTCAATTCCCTGCATCTTGTACGTGCGGCGTTTTATCTATCTTTGCGAGGCAGTACGGAAACTTAGGCACAAGTCGCTTACCACATCGTCACGGTTTCGCAGGTCCCTATGTCACTAGCGTCGGCGGCACGACAGGATACGAAGAAACCGCGGCGGACCTCTCCGGGGGTGGATTCTCGAACTATTTTTCTCGTCCTGACTATCAGGACGAACTGCTGCCTAAATACTTCCGGCGTCTCGGCAGAAGGTATAAAGGCTTGTACAAGTGTGTTCTCTCCCCGACTCGACCTACTTCCTTTGTAATTTTGTGATCTCGTGTAGCGCTTCCGGCCGCGGGATCCCCGACATCGCCGCACAGGCCCTCCACTACGAGATCACCCTCAACTCTGGTCCCCGTCACGTAAGCGGCACGAGCTGCGCGGCACCAGTACGTCTCTCCCCTCACCCCTCGCTCCACTCTGTGTCGTCCATCCCCTCGCTTCCAGCTGACCACCAACGTACAGACAGTGGCAGGAATAATCTCACTGCTCAATGACTTCTTGATTTCGGAAGGCAAGAAACCACTTGGCTTCCTCAACCCCTGGTTGTATGGCGTCGGCCGAGTGGGCCTCAATGACATCAAAACTGGCTCTAATCCGGGCTGCGGGACCAAAGGATTTTTCGCGGTCACTGGATGGGATCCTGTTCGTCCTGAAAGACTTTGAATCTCCACTTCTGAAGTTGGCTGACTTTGAGATCCATAGGTCACAGGTCTTGGGACGCCGGACTTTTTCGAACTGCAACACGTGCTTTTATTTACTAGAATATATAGAATAGGCGGCCCACCGTAACAAGGTAGACCGGTGGCCATCTGTATATGAAGGGTAAACCTGCAATATAGCGATTATCATGTACAATCTGGTTACGAGCCTAATAACATGGGTGGTACCACTCCGACTTCGGCGACAAGACAATGGGTCAACATGCACCCACCAACTTAAACAACCTCCTCATCCGCCTACGTTCGTACACACTCACCAGACCCCCAGACGGGGGGGATCACCACCTGTGGCAAGCGGCCACGGAAAGGAAGAAAGACAACAAGGGACGCCAGACAGTGCGTCCCCTTAACACGCGACGCACCACTTCCACCGCCTTCACAGGTACCTGTGTCATTAGATTCAGACCCGGAGATCCGGAAGAGGCGTCCGTGGTTCCATGTGGAGATTTATTTAAAACTGACACGCACATACTATACGATGGCATAAGAACATTCCCCCACGTCATTTTCCGTTCCAAAAACACCCACCGCCTACTAAGTCTCCTACAGCCCGACTGAGGAAAGACGGAGGGAGGAGGACTACGAGGGGGACATGCTGCGCGGAGCCCTACTTGGAAAAGAAACTCTCGGCGTCTGGCGCCACGGACAATTACTTTGCGAATTACGCCTAATCACTAAAGCTAGCCTGCAACAGCGTGCTCCGATATGGTCTTTTAAAACCCCTTCTTCCTCCCGCAGCTTTGCAGCCTACTTCTAGGGGGAACCTTAGCGATACGTTCTCTCCTCTTCTTCAACGCTGAGACCGATCTGGGTCTACGACCTGTAAGCCGGGATATAAATGGATTCAAAAAAAAAAAAACGCTTATAAGGCTATAACAATGGAATAAGACTAGCTTTCTCGGAGCTACTAAACAACAGCGAGTATACGGGCCGGCATACGTTGAGGGCGCCCCACCAGGAGACGCGCCCCAGGTGGACGCACTCGCGCTGGCGCTAACTGACTGGGGACAGACGTGCCCCTTCCCCGGCTTTGGCGCCCTCGCTGACGAGTTCGCCGCTCTCACGCCCGCGCCGAATATCCAGATAGAGCCCGGATGCCGACGGCGGGTTCGCGTATTCGATAGACGGTGTCCCGCTGAACGCGCTCTGCAGTGTGAGGGCCTAACAATGGTCGGCCATCCCTTCTTGCAACACATGCAGAAATATTGATACGAAATATCTTAATGCCAACTCGACGCTCTACTCTCCCGTTGAGGTCGACGGCCCTGATGCGCTTTTCTCTTGCGAGGTGTGTGTGTCGTCTGCACTCCAGGATACGAACCGTCAACTGGCTTATGTGAGCATGGGTACACGGCACAAGACGATGAAGGGGCGTAACTTCAGATGGGAGAGTTTGGGTCCCCGAATGACTCCCAGCTTTTAGCGGTCTATTATATGTTTCTAACCTTGACTATGCAAGCGTGGGTGCAGAATGTGCCGCTCAGGACCCGCTATCATAACACCGACAAATGTCACGTTCAGACTCACCATGGTCAAAGAAAAGCCGTACGTCAAGACTCCTCGCTTCAGGGCAACTGGGCAGAGAGAGGTTGAGTATTGCACCACCGGCCCGGGCGAAGAATTTGGGGGAAGTCCATTCATGTGACTCTGTCTCTGCACGAAAAGTAGCCCCGAAGTTATCAAAGAAGCGGTTCAAGTTCACGCTGCGACAAGAAACGTGGCCGTGTTGGAGTGTGGTGTGCGCTCACGTGCGCAACACCCGGGATCGGGCATAGATTCGGTACAACTTGGAACGCCCTGGTGGTTGCGTGTAGGAATGAGGTGAGACGCGAGAAATTTCACAACACGATCGTAATTTATCAGTAATCTACGATCAAGTATCTTACTACGATCAGGGACAATCCCTAGTACCCTCGTTTGAAGGAATGCGGGTGGCCGCACTTTATTTCCTGTGTTTACTAGTACTATACGATGCATTTAAGAACGCGCAGTATACTCCTGATGCCCCAGTTGTTGACGCTACTTCTAGTGTGCAAGAGACGACCTTCACCTGCTACGATTCATCGGGCTGAATCCTTGTAAGGAGGAGGGTCTGACAAGTGTTGATGCGTACATGCTTTGCAGCGTTGCTACCGAGTTGAGACTGCACAAAGTGATGAGTTCAACACCGTGACCGAAATGCTGGCCCTTGCCCGGCCTGGTGAGGTTGTCGTATCAGTTACGTTCAGAAGGCTCAACTACGACTAATTTTATAGTAAAAGTACAGTAGTTAGGGGCTCGCATTTTGGCAGTACAATTGGGGTTTTAGTAAGAATGCACAGACACTCGGGCCCAACACCGAATCACAAGCCGTCGCGCTTGCCTCTGATTCGAGGTTACAAATCGTCCTTGAGACGAAAACGGATACGCGCGCGAAGATTCAAGAAATGAAATCATAGCTATAACATACATTCATCATAATAGCCATGTTTGAGACATCCGAACCCGAGAATCGAAGCGCGTAGAATAAGCTTGAACGAACGCGAACGAAAACGCACAAGCCCCGAGGCCGAACGTGGTACGCGCGGATGCTACCACCGTTCCGAGCCTCTGGCAGAGCAAATATCCCCCACGGCCAAGTAACCGAAGCCTGATCCGGGTGGACATCCCGAATCTCGTTCCTCAATTTGCCGCTGGAGTCCCTTATTGACGAAGCGCTTCGGATATGGTTGTCCATAAGCATCTCTGGGTCATGAGCACTGGCTCCGTTCCCTCTCAGCGGCTACCCTGCGGGAGAACCTTAACAGACGGCGGTAGTGACTATGAGGACCTACATTCTTGACAAGCTAATAAGATCATGCCTTTTGTAGTGATACTAATACCGGTTGGACTCTGCGACATGTTTGGGCCCAGGCCTTGGAATACATAAATAAGAAAGGTATATATGTCCGAGAAGCTTATTGTAATATATTACCACGTTCTATCCCCCGTCACTGGGCTAAGGGAGTTCCAAAAATCCACAATACCGACTGTTATTGTTGTCCGCATCAAAATATTACTATTTCTTGTAGTCGCGTTCCCTGCGCCGTGTTTTAGTTGAGAACATGACATGACTCTTCGACATGGTACTGTGTGAGACTGCCAGGGCGAGTGCCCAGTGGTTAATGTCTGCTACACCCCCAAACAAGAGAAGTGTACCGAGGTTAGCCGTGACAGTTTGGGCCTCAATGTTATTACAAATGAACAATAGGTACTATGATCCGGAATAAAATTTAATTAATTCGGCAGTGACTCCGCGTGACATCAGGTTGAGCAACCGGACGAACCACATGTCATTCCGA